>VBVR01002413.1:0-16522 GCA_011638315.1 Tetramorium parvispinum
TATATAATACTTTTAAATATCTTGTTTGCGCAAAACAATAGAAATAATATTCGTATATTAGGAGGAACATTTCTTTTAATAAATACAACTAGCGTTATTTAATATTAGCAATTTTATCTCGAACGGGAGAGAATACATTTATCAATAGATTATTTCGCAGTAACGAGATTGAGAATTTCTTTATCAAAGGAATGCAATTTTTCCGTCCTTACGTCTCACTGAATTCACTTTCTAACCGAGTAAAAGAATCTTGATGTCCAATCAAGCGAACTTCCAGCCAGAGCGCGGCTTTAAATGCTTTGCGTTATATTTTTATTTAAATCGCTTTTACCATCGATCAAAAGAAAATGCCGCGAAATAGCTATAAATTACAATTTACAAAAATTAGTAACACTAGATGCTCTTTCAGGTGAAAACTTTTACTTCCAAGTTAAAAAGGAAAGGACGCAAACTCAGTCCGCAATTAAATGTTGCAGCTTCTTAATCGGTGAGTTCCCCAGCCGTATCCCGCAAAACGTATGTCGAGAGATATCGTTTACACGAAATGATCGGAAAATGATCGATGTCTGAATTCAACGAACAATTTGTCTGAAGAAGCCTGAAAGTTAAGTCGACGTGCGCTCTGGCAGACACAGTTTTCCCTTCCATCCGAGTAAGAAAGCGGTATTCATTGAGTGTATGCCACGCTCGAGTGACGACACGTCTTTCAGCGACCACTTTTCTTTTCGAGCACAGCGAGAGATGGAAAGTACATACACACACACACACACACACAGTCTGCAAATCGATGAACCTCGAGCGCGAGATGAACTATCTTCCCCGCGGCACTAAATTGCATCTGCGTAGTTTCATGCGGACATAGAGTATTTACTGGAGATTCAAATTCTTCAAGGCACTATTCTCCTTTTTGCACTTACGCAACCGGAAACGGAAAGTTAACGCCTAGCAAATTCAAGCCCGTAACTTTTCTATCGGATTCGTTTGATCCGTTACGCTGGATTTACAAACGGTTTTTGCCCACTTTTCTTCATGTTCGGGTTAAACATCGGTTTTAAAGAATACTCACCGCGGTCACGATCCCGTCGCGCAAATTTAATAACCGAGTTTTTGTCCGACCGAGTAATTTCGACGCGCGGTATTATTTCGATTCTATCCTTACATGATCAGATAGAAACTGGGGAGATAGTTGAAACCGTCATGAAAGTAAACCGTCTGAATTCGTAGACCGGACCTGACCACCGGCGGAAATCAACATGCTTCCCACCGACGGCCATTCCCGTATCCCGGGCTGATCTCGCTTCAGATCGCGTTCTATATCCTCGAGATCGTCCTAGGAATGTTATTACCGGTCGTAATCCACAACGCGCGGAATATCAGACTTGGACCAACAGCCCACTAAAGCCTCCTTTAACCATCGTCCTCAGGAGACCGCTGTTACTTTTCCTTCTCTCCTCACTTCTCCATCCGTACGGTAAGCTGAACCACCACTGGCGCTCATACTGCAATTATATACGGTATTCCTTTATTCTCGCTAAAAGCCGGAATAAGAGAATTTCCGTTCCGTTAATAACGTTTTATAACGCGAAAATTTCTGTCGAGCTTATGGAGAACCGCCGTAGTTTTCGCTAATTTCAAACTTGTATATAATATATATATATAGCATTTCCGTCAAAGCGACTGCTCTATTTTTTTTCTTCTTTTCGAACGGACTTGTTTAATGTTCCCAAATATTTGACTTGCGCACCGATTGAATATTCACGGGGACGCAAAGACGGATATGCAAGGCGGAACGACACGGATTGTAAGACGGTGCGATGTAGGTACGGCCCCCACGAGTGCCTTTACACTGGCGAGCAATAAATCTGCCTTTAGATTCCTGTCGAAACGCCAGACAATTTGTCGTGTGTCACTGCCTTACAGTAGCAAGCCACTTTTCCTTGCGTAACGCCCCTCTATTCTTGATGCTTTACCCTGTAAATCTTGCGCCGAGCAGACCGGGAGAGAAGGTCGATTTTATACCCGGTAATGGCAGCTAGAGAATCATACGATTTTCTAAGGCACTCCCCTAGCCTATACTTGACAAGGATTAATTAAGAATTACACGGTTAATAAAAACGAAATCTTTTTGTTAAGCTCTCAAACTTTTAATTACTATTAACTTGCTAATAATGCAGACCATGTTAAAACAATTGGCAGTCTTCCTCAACTACAAACATTTTGGTAATATCAAGTTTTAGAACAAACTCAATTAGCTATTGTACTTTCTTGCAATGTTTTAATTATTAAAATGAAAAAATTCTAGCAATCTCTCGAAAGAATTTTTATAAATCACATTAATAATGCATGATATGTATATTGCTTCTTAAAGATTTCCAAGATTTTCTATATAGATAATTATATTATATATTAATATAATATAATGCATAATTTAAGTGATTTTTACGGAGCAATTAATCTTTATACAGATATGCGATAAAAAGCATATAAAATTATTTTCTTAAGAATAAAACATAGCACTAGACGCTTCAAGCCCGACAAATTACTGGATGCACTTTTCAATCTGCGGAAGTGCAGCAGCTCGATCCAGTCTACCCTCTACAACCAAAGAGATAGAACAGAAGAAGGCTCAAACGACTGAGGAAAAATCTATATCTCGTACCTGGCTTGCAATGGAAACACTGTGCGCTTTTTCTAAGCGCTATGAGATATAATAAAGATAGTTTCGTATGTGTGTGTTGAAAATGGGCCGCTCGCCTTTAAAAGCGAAAGAAAACTGATAGAAATATCTGATTGTATATATTTATCAAACGAGAAGGAACATTATTTCTGTAAAATAACAATGTGGAAAAAGAAATAATATAAAAGTTTAATTATTAAAGATATTTTATATAAAATATAAATCAGTTGCGATAAAAAGTGAATATTTTTTTATAGTATTATGATTTTATGATATTGTATAAATTTACAATAACATAATCATTATATATTTTCCCATTTTTCTACGCATTGCATATTAGTTTACATTCTCTTAACATTCAGTAAATGTAAGAACTAAAGACATCTAAAAAATAATTTAAATAAAAATTTGTGACATGTTTCAATTTCAGATGTCAAAGTGGTCGATCAATATTACAAACTATGAAGGTGGCTATGCTACTTGTCATTTCGCCGTGAGCGAATCTCAGCCCTGTCATTCAGGAAATATAATCGTTTCCCTGTTAAAAACTATTAGCCTCGACATTTCTGTATTAGGTTTTTCGTCATGAAATGTTCTAAAAAATCTGCCATTACGAGAATATACGATAATTTTAGAATATCCTGCATATAAATCAGAAATATGAAATTATAAAATTCATTTTGTGTTCTTGTTTTATAATATTTAATGTAATTTACTTCTATTATATTATTTCTTTTACGACTTCATGTCTGATCATTTTTAACACGTAACAAAAATATTTAAATAAATGTCAACAATGTTGTAAATTCAAATAGAAAAGATTCTATATAAACAAAAAGCTGATACTTCATACAACAGCGAGGTCCATGGAAGAAATCGAAAAATTTCAGAAAAATTCATTCACATAAAACATCAAAGTCTAGGGCGTAGAAAGTAGAAATCGACAAAAATTCATCGCCACAGAATATCGGAGTCCGCGACTCAATCGACCGATACCTTTGAGTATCAAAATAGATAAGGCTATAGACCAATAGATAAAATTGGCATTTCGATGAATATTGATCGCAAAAACGCTCTAAAGCGAAATGTAATCGATATGTGGACAGTTTGTTTCGTTGATATAACTGCATCCTTTTCCGTGAAGTTTATCGCGGAGTAGAAAATAGTATCGCGACCAGGCGAGTGCTCCTTTTTTTTCAAACAATTTTGTATTTTATCAGAGAACAACTTGAGGAAAGAAAGAAATGGAGAACCGCTTGTACTCCAATGTTTTTCCGTACGATCTAACGTGTCGAAAGCAACGGCAACGTATCGATTTGACGAGCATATTACAACACGCGACGTCGAGTAGCAGTGTCGACATAGTGGATATGGGTGCCAATAGGGCAGCGGGTACCAGGGAAAAGGGCGGTCGGGCGCGAGAAGCAACGCCAGCAAACAGGTGTCATAAAGCGAGGACGTGTGTTCGGACGAGAGAAGGTGGCCCGGGTCAAAGCCGAGACGTGACATGGCCTTCTCAGCGCAGCCCGATCTCGGCGCGCACCCGAGTCCTCGCCGGTTCCTACCCGTGTGCAGTCACCAATGCAACATTCCCGCCGGCGATATTGCAGCCGAAGATCTTATCCGGCTGATCAGTTCCGGCGTAAGGGAGAAATCGCGCCGATACCTTGATCTACGGCGTATCGATATCGACTTGATAAAAATTCCATTTCTGCCCGACCGTTCACTTCGCGAAACGACATTTAAAAAATATTAAATCAGCGCTTCCCTGCGGAAATACGCGACAGACTCCAGGTGCAACGAAAGACTCCAGACCAGAACCAGGAAGAATATCTTCAGCTTATGTTTTACTTTTTTTATGAATAATAACTATCAGATTTCTGCGAGAAATATCCTCATTATATACTTGCATTACGTCTGCGTAAATGGACTTGCAGATTATGACATTAATGCAGAACAGTATAACTGTATGAATATGATTCAATGAGATTTAATAAAAAGATCCTTCATGCTCGATAACGTGTCTCAAGTAGTCAGACATCTGGCGCCCGACACTACGCAAGTTCGAGCTCTTATCCAGCCGATCTGTACCGCTGTAAAATGCAAATCACGATAGAAATTCCTTATCTCGCGGCTCCGCCCGCTGGCGTAGCCAAGTAAGGCAGAGACTTCGAGCCGGTTTAATTTATCGTCTCTCGATAGTTAGCTATTTTCAATCTTCGCAACCTCGTTTTATCCTCGCCTTAAAGATCCATTTAATGAAAAATAGCTGTTGGCTAATTTGAAATTGAAATATGTCGCAATAAATCGGTTGAAATAAAAGTAATAGTGGTCTGCCTTTTTAAAAATGTACACGTTAGATAAATCTGAAAAATAAAGTAACATTTCGCGACTTTTTGACAAAAATAGCTTATTATAGACGTTGCTTCGGGACGCTTATATGATTTCGTGAATAGACAATCGTTTACGATATTAAAATAATTGGGAATAAAATTGGGAAAGAGCAATTTATATAACACACGTATTGTACCTATAAAATGAAATCTGTAATTACCACGTGCCAGTGTGTGCACAATATTACAGTTCCAGATACAAAGCTAAATAATATTTTGCTTGCAGTGCGGACGGCGAACATAATGGCTGATAATGTTATCTCCCTCTTCATGGGACATAGAGAAATTCGTTCTAGTTAAGGACGTAATCGGTGAAATGGATCAAATGCCATTGATAATAGCCGTAACATTCATCAAACGACTAAAAGGCCACATCAATTAACCTTTGTTCGATTACATGCCGGATTCCCTTGCATTACGGCTGAAAGAGCGATGGTATCTAGCATAGATCGATCTGTGAAGCATATGTATGAATATAATCTACGAATAATATACTCGTATTCACGTCACGGTTCTTTCGATCAATTATAGTTTCAAATTTGTTATCCTGGCATTATCTATCACTGTGTTTTAAAATACTTTTCTCGATAATTAAAGACCGACAAATTAAACACGTTTGAAAAAGGGAAGAATATTGATATCGTTATTACAGTTACGTTCGAAAAATGACATTTAATTAGCATACAATTAGAAAGTAATTAAAAAAGTAATAAAAAAAAAGACTGTAAAAACCAGAATCTATTAACTGAATCCTAATAACAATTCGATATGAATGAAAGGATTAATTAGTCCAAGTTCAATTATATTGCAGCGCTCGTTTGTCATACAGCTGAATGTCTTGCGGCTGAATGCACAAAGTCTAACAAAAGACTTCACTGTAACGGTAATCACAGATAAAAAAATTAAATCTTTTAATTAAATCTCTATATTTGGTATTGTGGATTGTGGAGACGACCGACGGCGAGTTTAGATAGAAATACTGGAAATAATGTGACTGTCAGCAGGTTACTCGCGAGAGAATTGTACAGACGGTAACAATGGGATTTTAAAGAAAACGAAATTACTCGAAACCTACAGTAAATTAACGCTCTAGACTTTATTGATACCCCTTTGCCGTTGGAATTTGTTAACGAAGTACCATCGGTACATGATTCAAAAGGCTGGCCGAACGAGTAGCAGTCGCACGAGTTAACCGCCAGCCAATTACTCTGCAGGAATCCCTCCGTCCGGGCGATTCGCCGATATATAGATGCAATACAGGGCATATCCAAGTCGCACCGATGCACAAAGTGCATGAAGAGCCGTGCGACGGCATCAAAGACAGGGAATACGGGAGTCTGAGAAATTCTACTGAAATGATTCGCCGGTAATCTTCGAACTCCCAAAGTCTGAAACTAACATTAAGCCCGATATTACGGATGATATTACATCCGCGAAATTAGGGAAGCGCCGATCGGCAGCCACGTCGCGCCGCTACTCGTCAAGATCTCATAGGGTAGCCAGGTGCACGGTGAACACGCGGAAAGTCGTCTTAGGTATACTTCGCAAGTGTGCAACTTGGAGTGAGGAAATGTATGCATAAGGGGAGCAACCAGTCCGGTTGATACCAAAGTTTGAACACTCCGGCGGCGAAATTTCGTGAGCGATTCTGGGATCTTGTCCGCGATGACAATTCACTCAAATTTTCAACACGATTCCTTCGCGTGGCGCGTGTTTCCTGAGACACGATCGGCATTAGTCTAATTTACAGTGCAATAAATAGAAAATCTATTACGCTAAAAGGGAAAATAGTTTTAAAAAACGGGAATATTGCACACGGCGAGGTCTTTGTATAACAATGACGGGATTGCTGAGGATGTCGTGTCATACCCCGCGAAACCCAGCGAGAGAGGAATCTTCGAACTGCAATTCCTGGTCACGAATCACAGTCTCGACACGGCTCGATACTATTACGGAAACGCTCTCGACATTATACACGATTGAACGCGTCCCCCCCTCCCCCTCGTCTTTAGAGCCGGCGAAGCTCGCAGCTAGGGCTGTCTCCATGCCCGAATAGCTCGGTACTCGGTGAGACGGATCAGGCGAACGTCGTATGTACCTACGCCTTCGATATTACACCCGTAGGTTGAAGCTACGAGCCAAGGAGCGCGAACTCCAAACCGGAAGGAATGAGACGTACGCGTAAGTATCCGGGCTTTGGTCGGGGTTGCCATCGACCAGAACCAATCCGTCGTTATTTGCCGGAAGGATTCGTGAAAGCTGCGAAATATTGACTCGAGCCGGAGGTCTTCCCGCAAAGTTCATTCAGCAAATATTCAATGCTACGCGCCATTATTTAAATTTCTCCTGCACTTGTCGTGGCTGCGTCTGCAGTTGCTACGATATTAAAGTCGAGCTCTTCCCCTGGATTCTTTGTACAAAGCTTCCGCCAATTCTCTCTCTCTCTCTCTCTCTCTCTCTTTCTCTTGCTCATAAAGTTGTTAATTATTTTAGCATTAGCTTTCCTCGCGATAAAAAAAGGAAGAAACTTTACATTCGCTATTTCAGAAGAGACTACATATAGATTCGTTTCATTCTTTTCGAAGAGTTGCTGAGCTATGCGCATTAATGCGAGCATCAAATACAACGTCGGCTACTTTTCTCGTTTCTGAATATCTCCTCGGAATATCTCCGTCAACAAATCGTACGGCAGAAATTACGAGCGCTTAGACGGCGCGATACCAATCATAACTCGAAAGTCATAAAAGGAGCTTCCTCCCGTCCGTTCTCGTTAACCGCAACGTTTCCCGCCGCTGGTGAGATATTAGTAACAAAACGCGAATGCGCTTCCTTCCCAGATGTCTTATTAAAGGAAACGAATGTACGACGGTTCGGGGAACCTCGCGGAATCCGCTGAAAGAGCCGGTTCAGCAGTGGTCCCGCGGGTATGAATCATTTCCGGCCAAACCGGAGGTCACGCCAGGACATAGCTCTTCTCAATCTCTCTCGCCCCCGCCCTACGTCTAGTCTCCTTACCTTAGCGCCCATTCCTCCATTCGGGTTATCATAGTACCGTGGGAGTGGCTCTCGCGTCCAAGTTTTAACGAGGAAAACACCAATCTGCTTCGGCGAATATATGGACCGTTACATATTATGTATCCTCTCGAGCGTATCCGCGCAGAATCTGACCGCGCATTTAGTAAGTCGTAAAGTGTACTGGTAGCGAGCGAAAGATTTTCGCGCTGGTCATTTTCGCAAATTCCGCTGTTCCGTGAAAATTGCACGTCGGCGATTTTTGCCGTGGATCCCAACCGGCAGACGACTATAAAAATTAATTTCTCGAGATGTCTTTAAACGGCGAGATGGGGGTTCGCGAAGCAGTTTCATTCCATCGCGTATTTTTCAGTATATATCACACATATATATATATATATATATATATGGATATGTACCTATATACTTTATACACTCGTTTACACTTATATACATTTCACTGGTATTATGCAGTATTATCTATTCACGCTTTTTTGATTTATCGTGAAAGGGTCAGGAACTTCTTAAAAACTTCCTGAGAGAGCCGCGTTTATAATAAGTAATCAGCCAAAGTAAACTTATTAATCTGGCAAGAAAACTTAAGGTGCTAATTAGATTTTGCAAACCTTCTTTATCTTCTTGATATTTTACATTTTTTTTCATCTTGCGGAAGACGACATGGTTTGCAAATGTAATATTGTTTTGCAGGAAAAACGTTTCTTCTGTTTTAAATAAAACAAAAATAAAATGTTTCTTTTTTAAATCGAACAACTGAATATACAAAGCAGCGGTATATCCTAAACGAGAAATAGATAGAAAAACCAATTCCGCATGGACGAAGCTGAAATACAACGTAAACATTAAACAACGCGCTTATATTACTGTTTTCTTATCAAAATATGCAAACTTTAATATAAAATGACGTAATAATTCAATTTTGAGAATTATTATTTTTTCAAGAAATTCAATCATTTTTATTTAGAAAAAACTTCTAAAAATACATTTCAAATCAAGGAAATTTGTATACCTTTTTTCAAACTGCATTCAAACTTCTGCGTTCACATGTCTTATACTTCATCACAAGTTAACAAAGGTGACTGCCTCTACCGTATCGAGCGGATCGACGTTCGACAAGACGACACAACCTGACGGAAGGCCGTTATGTACGAAGGAAGGACGAGGCCCTCGGGGCTTGCAAGCTCTTCGTTTTCATCACTCCACCCCGTCGCGCGTCCCGCCACGTCATCTGAAGAACCGGACCGGTTCCGGCAAAGGCAGTAAATGATTGAACAAAGAGGCGAGAGCGCCTGGCCGTGTAAAAATAACGATCCAACACATAAAAGTGACCAGCAGGAGATGCCGGGTAACACCAGTACCGTCTTACCCGCCCGTCCCTCTCTCCTCAAACATCCACCAACCGCTCCTAGCTCCAACCTTCGTAAATCTTCGCGAAAACGGAGAAATACGCCGGCTTGGGGCAATTTGTTTTTATAGGGAATCGTGGGGCGGAGGTACGCCACTCGGGGCATTACCTCAGGGTATCTATGCGAAGATGCTGAAATTCCCGCTGGCGCCAGATAGGGGCCGGACCTTTCGCCAAAGGATAGAGGTCAACCCTGTGCGGGGCGTCTAACGAGCACGATCGCGATGTAATGCGAAGAATCCTAAAGGGAAGTTACTAGATAATTTCATGGAACATCTCCCTTACCAAGTCAATTTTTCTAACGCTATCGCGTGGTAAACGCACACCATTTCGAGATCTTCGCTTACACGCGAAACGGGAATGTCACCGGTGGTAACGATTCTACGATATCTAAAGGAATAAAGAGATTTCGAACCATTCATACGGTCGTAGAATATGTTTCATCCTAAGGTGCATAATAGCGATCATGGATGTCAAAAATCGTAGGGACGTAGGTACATATTCAATGATATTTCAGGAATTTGATTTTACACTCAAAAACGATGATCGAGGCCATACGAAATGCGAGAAAAACATGAATGCTAAATGTCAAGTAAATCGAGTAAAAGACATAAATCTAACTTTTTTATTAAATCCTACCTTATAAAATTCCAATAAAAAAAGTTCAATTGATTTTATACAACGATTCAAACGAATTCTAATAAAAAAACTTTCAAATACCGCGTCTTTTCTTACCGTTTTATTAAAATGATCTGTGTTAATTTTACTTTAGTATTCAATAAATCTAAATGAGAATATCATATAATAGAATAAATTTTGCCATTATTAATTAAGATTAGATTAATTAAAATTAATTGAAAATCTCTTTTTATTCCTTTTCACTTATTAATTATAATTGATTGAAAAATTAATATTGATCTATAAAAGTCTCGGTTTACCGTAATTTATGATTACACGAAAATAATAGAAGCTTTGAAACGCATAAATTTTTAATGTAAACGTTATTGAGAAAAAAGATAATTAATACATGTGTACATACACTGAAAAAGAAATCTGGTTAAAAACGGATGAATCAGAAGAATCTTTGGATTGATCAATATTCTGGTTATTATAATTATTATAATAGAAATCCTGGTAAGTATTATTATAGAACGCAATACTTTATAACTTATAATAACCAGAATATGTGATCAATCCAAAGATTCTTCTGATTCGTCCGTTTTTAACCAGAATTTTTTTTCCGCGTATACGTATAAATTATATCGGACAACGACCGATAGATCGGTCTATGATTATTAAACCAAGACTTCAATCAATGACAGTATGTCTAAGTTCTCCCAGGCACGCAGACAGCGGGAGAATTGCAATAGGGCTAAGTTGCATTATTATCCAAAAACAGTAACAATGTCACTCAGGGTTATCGACTAGCCAGCAACTTTACATCGCGCACGTCCGCTCAACTCACTCTCAACTTCCACGTGAAGGAATTCTAGTTGGAAACGTGGAATCTCGGATACGCGAGTACGAACGACAGGAATGGTTCGAACCGCTGGAACTGCTTGGTGTTCCCGCAAGCAGTATCCCCTTTTATTCCCCGGGAGATTTTTGCGAGACCTCACTTCGACTGCACTCCATCCGGAAGCTCCTTTCTCATCCTCGAGATAAGGCATCTCAATTTCAGCGGCTCCTACTCCCCCCACTCGCCGCCAGTGTCGGCGCCTTCCACCGTCGCCATCGCCTTCCTCCGCGGGGGACCGTCTTTAACTCGATATATAACCGAACCGCAAAATATCGATCCCGGCAATTGCTGGTTCGTTGCCGAAGCACTCCTCTGGTGCGCGCCGTGACCTCACGATCGAGAAAACAGAGTTACCTGGCTTTCAGAAGGGGATCGCGCCGGTCGTCGTCGGGGATCGGACGTGGGAAATAAGGCGCTCGGTGTGTCTTGTCGGAGGATTCAACAAAAGGGATTCAATTGAACAACTTCGTTAACTTTGGGTAGTTGGACACCGATATATAATATTATACATATGTATATACACATATGGATATCTGTGTATATAAAAGATATAATATATCATACGTACATCTTTCTTAAGAAAATATTTTATAAAAATATTGAAAGGGTCGTTTTCCTCCATAAAAATTTTATGCGGTTATTTGCACAACGTTTTCTAGATTCAAAGTACAAGAATCATTTTCTTTTTTAATTTTAAAATAATTGCACGAGAGAGAGAGAGAGAGAGAGAGAGAAGTTAACTTTTATCTATATAAAAAAATGTTATGAATACTCTTTTGAAGAATCTAAGGAGTACTCACTAAAATTATCACTACATACGGCTCTATAGAACTTACTACTTCGTGACTTGATTACGCTTTTTTAATCTTTAAGAGCAGATCCTTTGAAGTCTCTTTGAAAACATTGATATAATTAAAACTTGTGAAACAAAGTTAATCTTTCCTTTTTCTTATCGATTTTTTTTTCAAAAATACAATTACACTGCATTTAATAAAGTTACTTATTCAATAAAGTTTCGTAGTAAATTATATTCCAGTTAGTTACATTCGTGTAAAATCAATTATAATTTGAACTATAATTTTAGATATAATTGTATTTCTATAAAATTATAATAACAGTTAATGCAACAGTTGTGCATTAGTTATAAATGCAAATTAATCCCACTGCACCTGACAGAGCAATATAACGATTAGAAATTGCAACACGGAGTGCAATTGTACTTGAGATCGCCTACCTATCCCACAAGACTTCCAGTCGGGCAAAGTTACACTTCAAACTCAAACCAGGATGCACAAGTAAACTTATCGAGTATATAAATTTGATATCGGCAAAATCAGTTGCAATGTAAAGAAGAGGAAATTCCGAGAGATATTAATAGTATCTTTAGTGTACATTCGTAAAAGAAACACACAGAGAGAGAGAGAGAGAGAGAGAGAGAGAGAGAAGCTTTATTATTTTGCCATTAAATAAGAATCTGTGTTCTAATTTCACTCCTTCAACAACTCTCTCGGTGGAAACACTAATTCTTCCTTCGTTAAGAAAAGACATTAGTATCAGCGACAACCTTCCCATGCCCGTTGACGACTAGCAAGTTCCGAACATCCCAAAGAAGCTTCGGCTGCGCCAACTTGGGTGTCCTTTTAAGCCGAGGCAAAGTGGCGAGTTCGACCCAGCCATCCTCGACACCCGCTTTTACCCCTCGCTCATCCTACTCAAGTTGGAAAATAGAATTGAGAGACGCGACTCGTAAAAGGAGGGAGAGAGAGAGAGAGACGATGGCGCAGAAGAGAGCTAGCCTTCCTGCAGCAGCTGTCAGATACTCCCATGCATTTATCAAATAAAATAACTCTACCTTTTCCTATCCGACTTACGTTCCCGATGTTACAACTAAAATCACACATGTCATAGAATCATGCGCGAACTCATCTTCTCATTATCTCTCACAAACGTGATTATATTCCCCTCCATAGTAATCGCGAAATATTTAAATTCTTTTAATGGTTATAGCATCGTTTAGAAAAAGTGTAGTGTTAATTGAATTAGCAACACTTGAATTAGCTCTGCGATTTCTCAATCAAAAGTGTTTACGCGAGTCTATCGTATCTGCATTTAACAAATAAAATCGTAGCGATACGCGCGCAATCTACTAGTTGGCTGACAGTATCTCGCCCGCGTTGGTTTATCGCGAATCACATGGTTATAGTGCGGGCTGTGAATTTAAATTGAGAATGAAAAATGCGCGTAAAAGGGTGCTGTATGCTATCTACGTGCATCTTCGAGCTAGCACGTACGCTGTTGATGCGAGGAATCTCCTTTAGCAGTTTGACTCTATGGTTGTTTCTGCTTTATAAGATCAGCTGAAATTTCCAACAAACTGAAGCACCTATACACATGTACAAATTTATAACGTTTATTATACACATGAAAATTGTCACATATTTCTTATTTATTATATTTTATCTTGATATTTCAGTATGTCAATATTTCTATAATTGAAATTCAAACGCAGATGAATGCTTCGTATGAAATGAAAGCTCAAGAGAATTTTAAATATAGAGATAATTAATGCACATGTAAAAAGCTTTCAATCGCATATATGCTTTAATTTTTACTAAACTCACAAAGGGGAGCTAGAATTTTTCACTTAAAGCTACAAACTCGATCGTAGGACATGAAAAAAGTTTACATGGTGATCGCACCAGTGGGAGGGCTTTATTCATTGCGTGCCGTCTCACAGCGTAAGTAGATGAATATTTCCTTTCCATACACCGAGTCGAAAAGCAAGCGCGAGAGTGAAACTTTCTCACTAAATAAAAACTTCAAATTTTGCGCTGTAAGTCCAACATGAGAAACTCTGTTTACGGAAACCCCCACGCGGCAAACGCAGTGGGTGCTTTGTACAACTGTATGAGTATAACGTGGTCTTCTGCAAGACCAGCATTAAAATTAATGGCTCGGTGCCGTTGCTCAGCAGGTGGTGTGATTTTAAACGTCACCTGACCTAACTCACTGTACTCTTCGTTAATATTCAGCCCGGTGTCTTAAGCGCCGGTATTCACCTTCAGCGAAAATGAATACTATATCTATAATACTTCTAGTTATTAAAAAAAAAAAAGAAAAGAAAATCATATCTTTAGATACGGCATATCGTGGAATAATAATTCACTATGAAATCGAAGTGTTGTTTGCTTTACGAGACGACGTGCAAAGCCGAAGTTATCGATTCGATCAATTGGAATTTGAATATTTGCAACCGCCGAATGTGAAATTAAATAACTCCACAAGCAGCAAAAAATCGTTGAACACCGGATTTTCATAATCCGGAATTTGTCTTTCCACTCGGCTATCGCGTTTCAACGTTCACAGTTTTCGTCATTTCCTGAAATTATTTTTCGTATTTCCGTTATTTTAACTCCAATATTTTAACTGCGCATAACGCCAATCCCGGTAGAGGAATATCCTATTATTCTTGCGATTTTTAGATATAGCCGGAGGAACTGACTGCAGCAAACGACTGCCATTTACTTTGCATATGCCACCGCGAACGTATGTATAAGATTTGCGGCGATCTGCCCAATGTACCGTTTCGTTTTGAATGTCGATCTATTTGATACTCGCAATTTACATCAATCATGAATTCCGCGAGCGACAGGTATCATTTTATGCTTTCTTAACTTATCGATTTACATTTTAATGAGACCCTACTTCTCATTAAGGACATTTTCCGCGTTATATGAACGCGAAGTCACGTATTTATACTTTAAAATTGCAGCTCAATTTGTATCACGGTACGTAATCGAGCCCTACCATCAATTCACTTTTTTTTTTTGCATCTTCTCATTCGTTCTATTTCGCATTTCGCGTACAAATGAGCGTCTGGAGCGTGCTGAATTCGACGACGGACAGCCATCTTGGCAATAATGGTATTAATTACTCTACTTAATCATGTAGTATGCCTCTTCATACATCCATCGATCATTTCGTGTCTAATCGGACAAATAGCCTTCAACGAAACGATCTATTTCCCGATACATGAGTCAGATATATTTCGTCGCTCGCCAAAGGACAATATCGTACAACTAAACTTAAATAATCCTATTTATCATTATAACTATATTACACTGAAAAGAAAATTCTGATTAAAAACGAACGAATCAGAAGAACCTTGTAGGATTAATCAAATATTCTGGTTATTATGATAGGAATTCTAGTTATTATAAGTTATTGAGTTCTATTATAATAACTAGAATATTTGATCAATCCTACAAGATTTTCTGATTCGTCCGTTTTTAATGAGATTTTTTCAGTGTATAAATAATTACTACAGTGTATAAATAATAAGTAATGAATATTATGTTTTAATATTTATATAGCATTTAATATAGCATTTATATAGCATTATAATAGCATTTTGAGTTAATATTCAATGATCTTAATTTATTGAGCCGCGAAGGAATTACTTTGTATTACCATGTGATTCAACGCTCCATCACCTAATTTGTCGTAATCGTTGGTCATTAATACGTAGACAAATCTAGCAACCGATTCATGTCTTCTCGCTCATCCTGAGTGAATTTTGAATACAAACGTACATCCGAAGTGCCGACAACATTCTCTCGCTCATCCTGAGTGAATTTTGAATACAAATGTACGTCCGAAGTGCCGAACATTCGACAACGGATGATCTTGACATTCAATATTAGTATTAATTATTCTACTTAATCACGTAACATGCCTCTCGTGGTCCGGGCACTCACTGATCGCTTCGTGTTCGGTTGAACAAATAGCGTCGTTTCGTCGAATTTCTGACATTAACGTTATTTACATTTCGTGGCTTGCCAAAGGGCAATATCCAACGAAATAAACTTAAATAATGTCATTTATCGCTATAACATTAAATAATAATTGTACAATAAATATTAATATTGTTATTAATATTTTAAAACATTTTGCGTGTATCCAACATTTTGTTCGCGAGCTAAATGCTTTTCTCTCTATTGTCTCATAAAGCGAGACAGAAAATAGATTTTAATGTCTGTTCTTTTTTATTTTCTCTTTATCTCGCTTAATCGTTTCGTACAGCGAAGCGAACAGAATAGGCTCTAGTGTTCATTCTCTTTTATTTTCTCCTTGCCTCGCTCTACGAGACGATAGAGGTGGAGGCGTTTATCTCGCGAGCAAAGTGTCGGACAGGCCTGTGTTAAAATGTCGCGCCGCGAACGAATTTCCTCTAATTGCTGAAATTAGAAAATCACGACGAAATTCTAAACCCATTGTTCAGCTTGCGTTGTTGGTCACCAATATACAGGGTGTCCCATAATTGGTGAGCCAATTCTCGTGAGCAGGTAGAGCGGGCGAAGCCGAGTCGAAAAGTCCTCTACCATTTTGCAATTGCGGCAATAGTTAACGAGATATTAATGATTAAAAATCGCCGTATTAGGCCGGCCCTCCGCCGAATACAAGCGCGCGGCAAGATACAACCGCTCAGCATCGTCATC
>VBVR01002414.1:8058-22729 GCA_011638315.1 Tetramorium parvispinum
CCCCCCCCTTAAGGCAGTCGCGTCACGGGACCGCGTTCTTGTTTCGCGCCGATTTGTGCAGTAAACGCTCTCGCCGGCCAAGAATCGCCTTGGGAAACGGCGTCTAATTTCAATCACCGTAATCCGCGATCATTATGCACCATCGCGCGGTTACGACCGGCTATCTTGCGACGATCTTACGACGATCTTGCGACACGACGTGATTAATCGAAACCAAGTCAGTACGAGAACGGAGGCAATTTTCAGGTGCGTTCTGCAGATATCAATTTCAGAGTATTGCGTATCAGGATAATTTCCATACATATTTGATTTATAATGAGAAAATCATTTATCCTCAAGAGCAGTTGAAAAATAATTTGAATATTTTCCAATAAATATGTAAATCAAACGTAGACCTAGATTTTCCTAAACAAAATTCAATCAAGTGACTTTAAGTCTACTGAAAAAAAATTCTGATTAAAAACGGACGAATCAGAAAATTTTGTAGACGTGATCAAATATTCTGGTTATTATAATAGAAATTCTGGTTACTATAATAGAATTCAATACAAAAATAACTTATAATAATCAGAATATTTGATCACGCCTAGAAGATTTTTCTGATTCGTCCGTTTTTAACCAGAATTTTTTTCAGTGTACATTACACTAAGAATAGATGAATTTTCGAACATTTGGAGAATCAGGAGAATAATTCGGTAGATCTAATTATGTGTGACCATACGAAGAAGTAATCGCCCGGTCCCCGACGTTTTGGACAAGACATATTAATTTCAAATACTGCCTTCGTTACCAGCATCGGTACCTACTCTAACAAGGTGTCCCGAGGTTAAGTATGCCATTTATCATTCGCGACAGGATTAATTATCTCGTTCGGGTGTTCAAGGGCAAGCCTAGCGATGAGGTAATGATCGGCCGTTAACGTGTCTTTCTTAAAACAAATAGATAAGTAACGCATGCGCATTTTTCTATCGTACGTATGTATGCTCGGCGCATGCATAATGCATTACATTACAACCGTTAAGAAGTTTGCTGCGTAAAACGTAAGAGCTCGTATCACGTAAAATTTACTCTCGTATTTGTCGATTTAGTTTTCGCAGGGAACACGTTAGTAATGTGCACGTGTACGAAAGAAAACATCGTGGCATGGATAGATGCTTTGCGTAACCATTATTCTCATTATAAATATAAAACAATAAAAGAATTAAAAGAAGATGAGGTATCCTTAATTTCTCAAGATACAAAATATTAAAATTTATCAATAAATATTTTTTCTAACCGTTCATTTATGTTTCTTGCCTTTTGAAGTACTTCTATTCGCGATCCACTTCTATGAAATAATATTAAATAATTTATAAAAATGCAAATGAAGACTTAAAATAATTTTTTCAAATATTCAAAGAGAATCGTTAATTATTTAATAGAAAAAACTCCAAATTAAATGTAGAACAAGATATTGAGCAAGATGAACGAGTTTGAGCTGCAAAAGTTTGTCGTTCAGTAACAACCTTTAAATCAGATCGTGATCTATGTGCAAAATATTTTCACGACGATTGTACGCGATGCAAGCAACGTCGAATAGATCGAGAAGGTCTCTTATTAAAGTCCGTACAAAATGATCGGGGTCTTTGAGCTCCGAGAGCCGCTGTTAGCTTATTGTGTTGCACGGAATGCCATCCGTTTATTGGCCGCCCATCAAGATAACAAGACTTCTTCCCTCTTTCTTCATCCTCCCTACGGGAGAGGTTCCTGCGCCTTACTCCGCAAGAGACAAAACCTCTCATTACGACAGCGTCCGTAATTAAGCTTTATATACGACGAAAAATGCATCACTCGCACGTATGCTCGGCAATTTATAGGTTTTATATTATTATCCTATCAAAAGTCCGAGAGAAACGACTTAAAAAAAAACACAATACATTTGTTGAATGCAAAAATTTAGTTATACACTGCAAAAAATTCTGGTTAAAAATGGACGAATCAGAAAAATCTTGTGGGCATGATCAAATATTCTGGTTATTATAATAGAAATTCTGATTATAATAGAACTCAATACTTTATAACTTATACTAACCAGAATTCCTATTAACTAGAATATTTGAACACGCCTACAAGATTTTTCTGATGCGTCCGTTTTTAACTAGAATTTTTTTTCAGTGCACAGTACGTTTAATTCTCACTAAAAATCTCCCTTTGAAACTTGAAATAAACGTCCTTTTTCCGGTTTTTTTTAGTTCAATAATTTAGCGATTTAATTTATCCTTAACAATATGTAATTCCAAATCATATGAAAGACTGAGAAGCTTAATAAGTAATATCTAAGATATCTATTAACTCGAACTCGGTTCGACCTCAACCCTTCGTTATTCCGCTCCTCCATTCTCGCATTGTTACCAGAGATTTACGCGCGTTCGAGGCGATAAAATACCCGGTCCGCAATTTCTTGGCACTCGAACCGATTGGCCACCTTGCGAATGTACGAGTGGATGCGTATGTATGAGCGTACGTACATACGCGATGCACACGAGGGATTAACATGTTTCCTATGTAACGCCACGCAGCCCTGACCGGAGACGTCGTCCTTCGCGCTCGCTTAAGTCGACATTGACGTCGTTATCCGTCGTGATATGCGCTATTCAACGACTCGACTTACCTCCACTATGGTGCCTCCACAGTAGATAATGATGCATGACAATTGCATGACATTCGTCAATGATCGAGTGCCGTCGATATTCTCGACGGCGTGGAATATAATTAGCATCGCAAACGTCGAGCAGAAGTCGAAGATGCCGAGAAATTTCAAAATTGACAAAGTCATCTCACATTAGATTACATACTGAGAGAAAAATATAGTTACTTTTGGCCTCAACAACAATTTTATAATATCTCTAACGATAATTGTGATTAACATAATGATGCATACACAAAAAATATTCTGGTTAAATACGGACGAATCAGAAAAATCTTGTAAAATTAATCAAATATTCTGACTATTACGAGTTATAAAGTGTTGAGTTCTATTATAATAATTCAGAATTTCTATTATAATAATACCCAAAAGAAAGTATTTTACGTTCAAAGTGATTTTTCCAATAATTTTGTATTCTAAGCTTACTGTTACAGTTGTTTTACAGCAAACATTCTCCTTTCAATAAAGTGAAAAATATTTTTTTCTTTCTTAAATACTCTTGTTTATACAATTTTTCTCTTGATTTCAGAGGAATCCCTTTGAGATCAATATAAATAAGAGTAAAATCCTCTAATTATAAGATTTAGAGGATTTTACGTCAAATTTCAATATCAAAATTATTTTTTTTTTTTTGGTGAACCAGAATATTTGATGACTCCTACAAGATTTTCTGAATCGTCCGTTTTGAATCAGAATATTTTTTCAGTGTATACACTGAGAAAAATGTTTTGTATTATGAACCAAAAGTTTTGTTGATATATACCCAAGAAAATTGTTCAGTTGCTATAAACAAATATGTTATTTGCTTATATCTTGCTTAAATCGTTTTGGTTTAGAGAACAAAACAGTTTTGTTCTCTAAACAGTTCTGTTCTGTGTTCTAAACCAAAAGAGTTAACAAGATATGAGCAAATAACATATTTGTTTATAGCAACTAAATAATTTTCTTGAGTATATATCAACAAAACTTTTGGTTCATAATGCAAAACATTTGTCTCGGTGTAGTTAAGTTAATCATATTTCGTGTTAGAAATATTATAAAACTATGATTGAGGCCAAAAGTAACTATATTTCCTCTCAGTGTAGAAATGCAATTTGACGGAGATCAGAGATATGACCAAAAATGCAAGAATTTAATTTTTATCATGATGTATCCGTGTCGCACATTTTATCTTATTTCAGAATAATGATTTCATTTGAATATTGTAATATCACCTTTCTTTAGTGGTATCCTATATATTAATAAAACGAATGTTACATCTGAATGAAATTTACATTTGAATGTATGATAAGATTAATTCCGAACGAATTCCGCGGTAAAATTAAAATTTTACCATGTGCGACGTGAATGCGATACCTTAATTGCCATCAATGGCATCAATGTATCACCTCGTCGTCCCGAACAGTGTGCTTTTCATCTTATACGTGGTATATCAATTGCAATCTTATGTATCCGATTCTTACGTTCGCGCGGAACAGCGCGCCAACATTAACATATTGAATAACTAATGCGAATGCCAACGCGAGCGGCGCTATTAAGACTTCCATCGATCTCCCCGTGAAAATTGAATAGCGCGACGCTATTTAAACGACGGAATATTCTTATCTGCCGTGTGCACGCGCATTCTTACGCGCGTACATTTTCCAATAACAATATAATCGCAATCGCGTAAACGATTCTCCGACCTTACGGCGTCTCACCGCGGTATGCAACGCGTTGCGGTATTGTTGTTACGTCGACGTGTACAGTTAATAGGAATAACGCGTGACTAACGCGTCTCGTAAAGCACGAGCTAGCAGGTGAGCGTATATACGGATCTTGTTACATAATGCAATCGGCCGCGGGTACGTGCGTGTGCGGCGACTTGGCCGCACTCACGCGGTGCGTAAAGCTCGTTTCGCACGACCTGTAATTCGCGACAATACGCTGTTCGGAATTTTACGCGTCGCGTGCGAGTAATGAATAATTTACATTTTACTTTTATATTTCTCTCTTTTCATTTAAATGATATATATGTATATATATAATTTTAAAAAGTATATATATACATATATACACATATATACACCTAAAAAAATATGTATATATTTTATGTTGAAAGTGATTTTTCCTATATTCTCATATTCTAAGCTTACTGTTTTACAGTAAACATATTCTTCTTTCAATAAAATACTTTTTTTTCTCTTAAATACTCTTGTTTATATTATTTTTCTCTTGATTTCAGAGAAATCCTTTTGAGATCAATATAAGAGTAAAATCCTTCAAGATTTAAAAGAATTAAAGAATAAAAAAGAATTAAAAGAATTAAAAGATTCCATGTACATCAAAATGATTTTTTTTTTGTATTTTTGAGTGTATCATTTTTAAAAATTGAAAAAATCTATTTTTATACGGAACAGAGCTACATGCTTGATATACAAACTAGATTTAATTAATGAAGTAATTATTTATAATCAATAATTTCTTAAGCCAAATTTTCGACTAATATAAGACGGGATATTTTTCATCCGCGGTATTTTATTTTTTAAATTGAACGGAAACGGAACTTGGTCCGTTTTGAGTTTTGGATTGTACAAAACGGGTTTAATACATACACACGCATACGCATACACGACGGTGCATCCAACCTATACGGTGCGAAATGCGTTTTGCCGTCGGCCACATTTCATCTTCTCCGAGTCGGGGCTGCGAAAAACGGGCGCGCGCAATCTCATAAAGTTTAATAAACAAGCCGTTATCTACATACGCATCTCCCAACTTTTCCATTAAACTTTTCACGGCGACTATGCGACCGCAAGACACCGTGTAATTTTTCACGACTCCCACGCGCACCATTTGCCCACATGTCGAACTATCTTTTAATCGATATGTCGAGAATGCGTGTCGCGTGCGTGTGCACGATTTCGCAAAATATCTCTCCTGCTTTTATGTTATTTTTTAATATCGCGCTCCCCGCTGATTTTTCTAAACCGTTACTCGTATATAAATTACTAAGGCAATATAGACTATCAGTTTGTACGATCTATATGTAGAAGCATAAATAGCGAGACTATAAAATTATAAATGATATTAGTTCGTACGATCTATATTACAGAATATATAGAATCTTCACAGATTGGATATCGTAAAATAAAATTAAAAAGACTCTTAAAATAAAATTACGAGTCTATTTTGAAATATAATTATACCGTTTCTGCTAATAAATTAATAACGAATAGCATTTTAAGTTTTAAAGCATAAAAGTATTACGATAGGAAATAATATATCAAAATCCAAGAGAAGAGCTCTCATATTTTTCTGTTTATCTGATATAATGTTTATTAATAGAGCTGTTTAATAAAAGAAATAAGTATCGAGGTGTGGCTCATCGTCTTGGCTTATCGCGAATGCGTCTCGCATCTTCTGCAATATGCACACGACGATGCCATTTTCGGAGCGACGGAGACGCAAAAAAAAAAGGAACAGTCGTGTTGTCATTCATCGATCCCGCAGCCTTGCAACTTGATACGACCTGACGAGGAAAACTAGAGTAGGACTAGAAGAGAAAGAGCTGAAGACAGAGAGTACGCCGCAATCGAGAGTAAATCCTGGCCTCGTTCGCCAGAGGCGTCACGGCATTCCGGCCGCAGTGTAGGCATGCGACTAGTTTGGAAACGACATAATTATCGCCACCTGGGACCGCGTTACGTTACGGTTTACTTTCTATGTCGATACTCAATAACGATCAGCGTAAACCTCGATCGACTTTCTGTCTCCTTCCCATTTTCTCTTTCTCGACTTGCACGATTCTATAGTAGCGATGCCTATAATTTGGTGCACTATTCGTGAACATTAATAGTATCCTCCACATCTCCACGAGTCTTTCAGCATCAATACATTTTATCTTTCTTATTATAGACAAGCACCAACGAGCACGGGCAAAATTAAAGGGTAGTATTAAGAGAGAAAAAGAAAATAGAGAAAAAGAAAAGAAAGAAAAGCGAAAGTTTTTCTTTTGGATTTCGATATATTTTTACATCGTCATCTTCCTAGTTTTAAAACTGTTATATTTCATATATTAATTTATGTTTATATTTAGTATACAGTTAATACTGTAGATACAGTACTGTACTGTTTAGATACAGTTAATACTGTATCTATTAAATAAGTATCGATGAACATCGACGTCTCAACTAACCAAATTATATCTACTCTAGAATCATCAACGTCATATTTGGTCACGTCTTTGGTTGTAACCTCATTGCGGTAACACGTGCGAGGGTGAGATTACAAGTGCGCGTTTATTGAAAACTAACATCGGACGCAGCGATGTGTATCGCTGATCATTGGGGCAAGGTTGCCGTAATCGATGTCACAATCCTCCCTATGCGCGAACACGCCGCTCATTAACATCGACATGTATGTCGGCAATTAATGAGTCTCGGGTTTACGAGATTAAGAATGGCAAGAACTCCAATGAGGAAAATGTGCCATATAAGAGGAGGAGGGCCAATGAGGCCGATTTTTGGGCTATAAACTTTCTTGATGAAATATTCGTATAGTTGAGGTTGAGAGCTTTCCAAAACGACCTATAAAAAGTTTTTTACGTTAGGGAAACCTAGAGTTACGAGTCTTCAAATTATATATAGTAAATTATATATAATAAAATATAGTATAGTCTGCCTAAAAAAATTGTTCTGCTTTCGTAAGCAAACTCTCGAATCTAGACAAACTAGAACTAAACAAACTATTTTTATTGAATTAAATATATAAAAAAATTCTGCTATAAAATTATATATAAAATATAATAATTTCGGGATATAAAAAAAATTATTCTGCTTTCGCAAGTAAACTCTAGAATCTAGAGTTGAGAGAGTCTGTACAAAATATATTATCTTTTATATACAGTTTTATGGCAGAATATGTTTTTCTATATATTTAATGTAATAAAAATAGTTTGTTTAGTTCTTATAAAGAAGTAAATATTATTATCGCCTATTCTATGGCCCTCATTATCCAAACTTTGAAGGCTCGTAACTCTAGTTTTCCCTAATGTAAAAAAGTTTTTATAGGGCGTTTTGGAAAGCTCTCAACCTCATACGAATATTTCATCAAGAAAGTGCGACATTTATGGACCAAAAATCGGCCTTATTGGCCCTTCTCCTTTGTATTTTAAGCTAAGAATTTGTATCTTTTTAATAAATAAAAGTCCAAGTAAATATTTAATGAGAATTTTCAAATAAAAATAATTAAAATCAGAAATGTAATTTCTAAAATACTTTCAAAGTTTGTTGTATGATTCTTTTTCACGGATAAAAAATTATGTCCTAAAAATTATACTAAAATTTCCATATCCGAATATTTCCTTATCTTATTAAATAATTTCATTAATTTTTTAAATAAAAAATTATCGTTATCGTCATTAGATTAAAAAAATAGTTAAACTTTTCCAACAAAATTATGTCTAATTACGCTTACGTTCTAAAATTATACCAATCACTTCGAATTTCTTTTCAAATTGACAGGTAAAAAAATCTTGCAATTTTCATCGTTTGCGATTTAGCTTCGTGCAACACTTCGTATTTTTAAGCATATACCTTGCAGAATCTTTCCAGATCCAAGCTGCAACATCTGCAGAGGACGTAAGATGCAATAAGATTTTTGCCGAGCATAAATTTTGTCGCAAAGGGTTGAAGACGGTATCGGTACGCTTCGATTGTGCTTGTAGCCTCGAGCGGATCGTCGTCGTGGCGATAGCGAGAGGCGAGAGCAAAAGTCCTTACCTGCAACAGAAAACATTTTCCCATTAGACCACATCCTCCCGACCATAATTTGCATCTGTGTCCTCCTCTATCTCAGCCTGTTTCTCAAGACCCCCGTTCCGCCGATTGCATAACATAATAGAACGCGCGGGCAAAGATTCGCTTGAATAGTGCGTACGTGTGCGTGAAACGTGGCCGATCTCATCGTGGGACTCCGGTGTCGAGGCACTAGGAAACTTTCGCACTTTTTCTCCCCCCACGAATCGATTGCAATTTGCTAGTTTTCACGCGTGAAACATCGCCGGTCAGACCAAAGTAATAGATTGCACCCGATAGAGATGCATTGAAATCAACATCGTTAAGTATTAAATGAAAAATTATAGAGAAATGTAGAGCGCGAGTTTGGTTTAGTAGACACCGCACTGGTTTACTATACTGACGGTGCCGGGTTCTTCAATCCCCGACAAACTTTAAAATTTTTCATACGCTCAGCTCCTCTCGGTAGGCAATGGCAAGACAAACAAAAGCGAATACACAATCAAAATACGCGCTCCATAAATCATTTTTACCTGTTACTTACAGAATTTTTAGAAATTTATGTTTTCTTCAAAAACTCGATAAAAATAGTATATTCTATGTCTTTAAAAATGTATATACATATGTTCTAAATCAAATCGTGCCTCCTTTAAAAAAATCATATTTTTTTTACATTCTTAAATTAATAATTTAGGTAAAGAAAATGTCTTATGTGCAAAAAATATATTACATGCGCATATTTATTCATAAATGATGAAAAATTTTTCGTTATTTAAAAATGTCTGTTTTATTCCGTCAAAGATATTAAAGAATATTTCCGATAATATTTCGGCCGGAAGTTTGGATATATCATAAAGTAGCAAGAATTGCGTTGTGTTCAGGGCCGTTAAGGAACGTAAGGAACAGTCTACGCGTATTCGAGGACTGTGTATGTTAATTTCATGACGACGACGGTTTGAGGAACGAGGAACGTACCGACATATTTCGTGCGGTCGCAGTCGCCGCACTGTCGTAAAACGCCTCCACTTTCTCTTCGCGGCGGGATACAAAATGCGAGAACATCGGTGAACGGATTGATTGAGGGCAGATGATCGACAATAGCTAGAGTGTATCATGTTCGCGATACCACATTTAATGTACGATGCCACCGTAAACGCGGTCCGGAGGAAGTGGAAAAAGACAGCTGTGGGCGGACACAATTATCGACTAAAACGATGTTTTATATATATTGCGACACAGTAATGATCCGCTAGACTTTCACAAAAAATAGAGTTTCTTATCATTTTAATTATTTTCAGTCAAGTAAATGATTTTTCCATGCTTTTAGTTATTTAAATAAATAAAATTTAATAAAATAAATTAGAAATTTGATACAAAATTTAAAGCACTTTTTTATTTATAAAATAAATACTTATTTTTATACATATTTTATATGATTATTATATATTTTAAATATACTATAACTATATTATCTAAATGAGTGTAAAAATAAGTATTTATTTCACAATTAAAAAAGTATTTTGTACCTTATGTGTCGTGATTGGAAATTTGAATACCTATATTAAGCGCGCAGCTATATTTCATATTTTATTCCATTCCTACGTCCCCCAACGACACAGCATAAATCCTTATCCTCCAAGCTTGCGGCAGAAAGATGAATGCACGCCTATAAAGTATTTAGTTACGGAAATGCCGGCGGACATTCTTGGCAAATTAATTCGCCACTTCGCGCCGGGATAATAAACGACAAGTCTCGCGAGGCGACGCGAGAATATGTGTTAGGTCGGACATTGTGCAAAATTGTGTGCTTGTTAAACACGGCGGGATAAACACAGCGTGGACAGGACAAGGGATAGTGATACGAAAATACATATCCATTTCCAGGATTCCTTCCTCGTAAACTAGCTCCTATTTTGGCTGCCTTTCTTTGAGATATCGGCCGAACTCGACACGAGTTCGAATCTACAATCGAACGGTCTAGCATTCTCTAGAGAAGGAACCCCGCGTGCATAAATCCTCCAGAAAGTATTTAAAACGATGTGGACAGAAAGAGAAAGGGGACGCATGTCACACTTAAAATTAGCAGATGTCTGACGGGTAAAATGATCCGTGAAACGAATACGTTATTAAACATCTATAATATTGCGATAAATTCTGAGAAAAGAAGTCTTCTCCGAAAATAAGAATTTAATTGAGATTCTATCGAAAGAATTCCGTCTGTATTCCGTAAACTGTTTTTATTATAAAGCAAATTTATTAATGTCTTAGGGAACTCATAGTGGAATTTGCTGAATTTTTTTATCTAAAATATTTATATTATACCTTATCTGAAAATTGAGGATATGCAAAAAAATTCCTATAAAATAATAACGATAATATATTCTTATTATTTTATAGGAATTATATTATAATATAATCTTTTTATTACAAATAATTTTAAAATTTATATTTGTCTTTGAAATAATTAAATCTTATGCAAATTCCGATACGAATTCTATTAAATGTCTGTTACTTCAAAATGAAAGATATTTGAATAAAAAAAAAAAAAAACAGACTGTATGAAAAAAAAATCGTTGAACGGAAAACATTTATTTTTAAGATCGATTGGAATAACTCCTGCTGGTCCATCGAGAATTCGATGAACGTTCGACCTGCCTAAGTTTCCAGGAAGTATTCGCCTCGAGCTGCAGGCAGGAGGGTCATCTGACGTCAGCTCGCATGATCGTATCTGCATCTGATAATCAACTTCGTGTCCCGTGTAGGTGTGTAAAAAAAGTGATCAGAGGCGTGGTTAGAACAATGGACATGAAGATGCTATCGATCGTTGTAAACGCAGAGAGATATTCTGACGAGCTAAGTCGCTGATACAACGTCTGCATAATATAAGCCGAATAAAAAGCAACAGTCATCGCAGGATGGTTTCGGATACATTATAAAAAGTAATAAGATTAACCTTACACTCTTGAATATATATTACGAGATACATTTCGATCAAGATGAAAAAAACTGCTGAGTTAATGTAATAATTGAATTAACGGCTAAACGTAACACTTTTTAAAATTTTTATATATTTTCTATACTAATTGTATATACAATAATACTAATTATATATACAATAATTAAATTAATATATAATTTAATATAAATATATATATATACAGCTCGTTTTTCTTTTGTAAAAAAAATAGAATTTTAGATTGTCTGTCTGTCTTCGAGAGTCTTTTTTGCAATTCAGATAATCTCGCACCACAGCTGTAGCGTTGCTTACCTAATAGCTATTAGCAATACTGTGATAATTATTTCAGGATTATCGCAGGAACATAGTTCTGCAATCTTAGAATGACCATTACTGCGCTTACAAGCGGAATCTGTATTTTCTCTGCCTGTAGCTCCCTAAACTACCACATAAACGTATCGACGTTTTACGAGCGTCTAAGCCTGTCAAAATATTGGCATTTATGACGACTGGTACCATCTTCATGTCTATTATTCCAGCCACGCCTTCGAATCGGAGAATATATGGTTGAAACGAATACTACGGTACACACGAGGTGCGAATATAATTTCAACGAGCCACAATAAATTCGACAAGACGAAGCGGAATTATCGCGTGGATAGCCGCGCGGTAATAAAAATAAAAAAAAAGAAAATTAATAAATATTACATCGATAATATTAAAATATGACTATCTGAAACTAATTTCTTATCAGAAAATACTTTTTGCGTTTTCTTTTTCTTCATACAAATATATAACACGGCTTAACATGGATTAATGCGTAAGTTACCTCTATCCGCTGGGTCAATCACCGCAAGCCCGGTGAATTAAATCGTTACGGGCGCGATTACGATTCCACGCTAATTCGTTACGCCTTGTAAGTCTCCAACGCGTTTAATAACGCCGCGTCTTGTTTTAGACTTTTTACTCCGTTCTAACGAGAACTATTAGTTGCAAAGTTCACTCCTAAGAAGGAGGTCAAGTCTGCAGTGAATCAGTGTGACTTGGCGCGGAGCTGTCAGCTTGCAAAAAAATCCGCGCGGCTCGGATGTGATCAGCACGTTACTAATCTATCCGGCACGAGTGCGTAGACACGAGCGAGATCATTCACGTTAACGAATCGAGAGCCGGCGGAATGAGAATGCAGCGCGTACCACGCACGCTCCCATTTCTGGCGCGAGTCAACCGCGTTCATGACATAGTTTCGTTTTACCCGAGTCACTCACTGATCTAAACGGAATGAGAGCAGTGAAACTTCGATTATCCAATCATTTAATTCAGCACTTAAAATAATCAATGCAAATGGATGCGTGAATTCGATAATATATAGAAAAATGTATCGCACGCACATCTTTTGTTTTGGAGATATGTAATTAAATAAGTGCTAAAGAAAATTTGTGAAAAATTATGAAATTGTAAAATCCTGCAAAATTAAAAATTCCATTATAAGACGGACTTCAAATATAAAATCATTATATTATAGAATTTCGTGTAATTCAGAAGTAATTTAGAATTATCATCTTTTCTTCTAATTAGTACAAATAAACAATCGGATCAAATGCTAATTCAATCTATCTAATTCGTCTGTCGCGCCGTTTATCACATTTTGATCATCACGAAAAATTATAGCAACGTCGATGGAGCGGCTAATTAAATGTTACAGCTATCACTTATTCGCTGCTTATCGTTTATGCATTCAGCGCATCAATCCCGATCGCGCTCAGCGGAATCGATGCGCTTCGCGAGCATCCCCGTGTTTTCTCGTGCCCAACGCGGTTCATTAAACACTAGACACGTAGCAGCGCGACGTATCGAGGACCCCCATCAGAAACTACGACGGTGCACGCGATCTCCTGACGCGTTTTATCCTTCGACGGTTCTCCGCGCGCGCGACGGTTTATCGCGATTCCGTGACATGACAACGATGAAAAGCCGATACGGCGAGAATGTAACGGGGTTGACGAACCCTCCGGAGGCAACTAGGTGGCGAGAGAGGCAAGGCCGGACGAGGATAAGCCGACCGTTTTTCAGCTCGCCGTAAAGCCAGCGACACACTTACGAGACGTTGGCCTCCACCGGCTCTCGGCCGGCCCGCGTGTGTAAACACGGAGGATATCTTCATTTGCGTGTTTGTGGGCGGCGAGAGAGCGGACGAGCTGCCATCGCGTTGCCGTGGCATCCGAGAGCAACGGACTGCATGGCGCATGCAATCGGAATAAGTAGGCAGTCTCTCGAATCCTTATGTGGGTAACCCGGTCCCAGAAACATGTTTCGCCCTTCCGCGGATCCTTCCGCGTGAGAACGCGCCGCGGTCCTTTAAACGCTCGAAGAAGGTAAACGCGCAACACGGATCATTAACAAGATTTTTTTTTTATTCCTTTTTTTCCGCGGCATTTTGTTCGCGGCATTTCGCGTACTTGATGCTAAACGTTGATATACCGTAGAATGATGGTGAAAAGATTCACAATGTCTGATTTCGAACAAAATTACAATTAAGATAAATTTCAAGATACGGCTTGTAATTTTGCTCTAAGCGAATAAGACAAGCAATCTTCCGCCGGCGTTTCGGAAGAAAGTGAAGCGAAAGCGAGAGATAATGCGGATACGCGTCCGTGACAAAGAAAAGGACAATTCTGCTGCTGAATGACCGACATTTTGTAGTAATTGCATTTTAGTTAGCTGAATACGTTAATATATCATATTCATTTGTATGCAGTGCCGTAACTAGGGCGGTGCCGTCGATGCCCCCGCACCGGGCGCAAGTTTCAGGGGGGCGCAGCGAAGACAATAAAATTTTAAAAAATTTGAAGGAAATAAAATTGCTGTTTAATAGACACTTTAATAACTCATTTCCAATGGAGATTTGAAAAGCTTAATGGCATTGCTGCAAATTTTAATTTTTTGTCTATTTTAAGTTTAAAGAATATTACCATTGAAAATCTAAAAAAACAAGCGGCAGATTTAGCACTTAATTATGAAAATGACATAAATCCAACAGAATTCTTAAGTGAATTAGAAACTTTGAAATTTCAAACGCATACATTTTTTACCGATTCTGAATCCGCAAGTTCTTTAGATTTGCTTCAGGTACTTCATCAGTTTTCATTAGTAGAGACTTGTCCAAACATCGATATAGCTTTAAGAATATTTTTAACGCTACCTGTTACTGTAGCTTCTTGCGAACGGAGTTTTAGTAAGTTAAAACTTATATGT
>VBVR01002415.1:0-22723 GCA_011638315.1 Tetramorium parvispinum
GCTCGGTAATATGGACATATGATTGGCTCGCGACGACGTTCGGCTCGAGGTTTGGCTCGATAATGTGGACCCTGCTTAACACTTTATATATAGATATATATACACATATAATATGTTATACAACAGCTAATGTTTTCATCTACATAATTTGATATTACATTACACTTACACGAATTCGATTCTGCAAGAACGTATTTAATTCCTCTGGAAATATGATACGTTCGGAGAGTTCATTCTACGCAAAAGTTACATATTGTGAAATATTCTGAATTGTGAAAAATACTGTGAATATTCACAGTGAGTAAAATATACAACATAGTGGAACAATCGAAGAAGGTATAATAAAATATTGATGATATGCATGTACATGTATGATTTTTACAATAATCTACAACTTCTACAACCTTCTACATTTAATAAAAATGTTCATAAAACGTTGTAGAAATTTTGGAAAAATTTATAAATATTTTTTACAACTCACATTATAACTTACTCTAAATTTCTACACATTTTCACAAATTTGAAAAAAAAGTGTAATTTTGATTGTTGAAAATTTTAATAAAAATTTTAATGTAGAAAAACGTAAATTATTATAAAACCATTTTCCAGGACATGCACATACAGAGATCTATTATGTATCATTTGAAATTCATATTTACTGCTGATACTGCAAGATATTTCTTAAAGATAATACCTCGATGAGTTTAGTTGATGATAAATTTTCATTATCAAAAGAATCGTTTCCCTCCAGCTTGCCGTTCTCTGACATTCTCTTAAGTACTTAATAAACTAACGTTCAGCCTAATCTTGTGAGATGACAGTACTCTCAAAGAAATCATCGCATGCATTGTGTTCCTGTGTGAACGTTATTCACGGAATAATTTACATGAAATTGTGCCGACGGTTCTCTTTTTATGCAGAATTATGAATTATTGATATTGCAAGACTGCGGAATAGTACGAATCCAGAAGTAACAATCCCGTTTGTGAACTTATTCCTTTTTGCCAATGTCAAATATGTCTACGTTAAATAATAATGCGAATATACGCTCGTTTGTTTTATAAATATATGACATATGGAAGATAGTGGTGTTTGAATTAGATTTAACGCTTTAATAAGTTCTCTTTTTAGTATATTTAAACAAAATTATAGGTATGTTTTACATTACAATAAATTGAAATAACCAACAAAGGAAATTTTATCGTATGGAAATTTAGGATTAATATAATTGATATATTTGTCTAAGATTACATTTAACATAGCATAAATGTAATCGTCCAAAATAAAATATTTATAGTTAATGTAAAGAATCTTTTACACATTAAAAAAATGCTCTTATTAAAATCTCTTATTCATAATACTAAATGTTTGACTCAAATAATGTTGCCAATAGTCCTTTTGTTAGTTAGTCCTTTTTATTTCATTATATCTACGATTTATCGATGTTTTATTTCCCTTTCTTAAACTTCTTCTTTTGATTCCCGTCAGCTAATTTTCCAGCCTTCTGAAGTGCTTGCAGCTTCATATTTTTGGCAACTATGAACTTTTTGTTAGCATCTTGATTTTTACCACCTGAGGGTCTCGAATATTCAACGTTTATCCTCCTTTTCTTTAAGAATGAATGATTTAACGAAAGTCCTTTCTGTAAAAATACAAAGTGTTGCAATAAGAATGTTTAATAAAGATTTCATAATAAAGTCAATATGAGATGCTCTTACTTCAAAATCTATATTATTTGTCATCTCCACATATGCAAAGCCACGTGGTGTTTTATCTGGTTTAGTCGGAATTCTGATGCTAGTTATTGTATTAACCTTAGTCAAGAAATGCTGTTTGATCTCATTCTCGGTTATGCTGTAAATTAGATGTTTAGATTACAATCTACTTAAAAAAAAAATATATATATATATATATAAATATTAAAACTATAAGAAGTCACTTACTCTAGTGGTAAATTGCCCACAAATAGGACATATCGCTTCTTGTGCAATTCTCCTTTTTGCTGATTATCCAAAGATTGCGGGACTTGTTTATTCTTGTTTTGTTCTTGTTTATTTTGCATCTCTTTCTTTTGTGTGCCTGAAAGGACTAATTTTTTAAGAATTTTGTCCTCCCCGGTCTCATCTTCTTCATCATTTTCGTCATCTTCGTCATCTTCGTCATCATCGTCATCTTCTTCATCCTCTTCATCTTCTAAACTCTCTTCTTCATCTTCGTCGCTTTCTAACTCTTCGTCTTCTTCAATCTCTAATCCTTCTTCACCTTCCTCAATCTCTAACTTATTTTCATCTTCTTCATCATCTTCGTCATCGTCATCGTCATCGTCATCATCGTCATCTTCATCATCTTCATCCTCGTCACTTTCATCTTCTACCTCTTTTCTTTTAACAGCTAATTGTACGTTTTGTCTTTCGTTTTCATCACTTTCCTCTTCTTCCTCAACGTCGCTATCAATTTCTTCTTCCTCGCTGTCATCGTCATCTATCTCTTGTGGTTTCCCTTTGCTTTGAACAAGCTTCTTTTCTGGTTTCGTTTTTTTCTCATCGTTAGCTTTTTTCATTAATACATTTGCACGATTTTCTGCTTTCTTGTTACTTTTCTTTTGTAACGCGTCTAATTTCTCTGAGGGGACTCCGAACTCTTTCAATTTTCTGTTAAGTATACCCAATTTCCTTCTTGCTGTCTTCGACAACTCTTCTCTGCTCTGAATTTCTGCGATCTTTTTCGTTAGCTGTTCCATGGTAAGATTAGCTTGGCTATAAGGAAGGCTTCTCCTCTTCTTTTTCATACCTTTTGTCTCGTTCTCAGGTTTAGCGACAGTCAATTCTGTCTTTGCTTTTGTCTCTCCCTTTGTTATCGATTGTTTAATAGGGCTACTTTGCTGTTTTACTGTTTTATTCTGTCCTTTTTTCTTATGTATTACGGGCGCTTTTTGTTCCAATGCAGGACTTCCATTTTGTTTAACGTCAACAAATTTGGCTTTTTTAAAATTCTTCTTGAATTCATTGACATCCCCTTGTGCCTGGTTTAATTTTACGTGTTCATTATGAGTCCGTTTCTTTCCTTTCTTATCCGCTACAGTAGTCTTCATATTGAAACGAATATTCTGCAATATCAAGAAACATATATATATATATATAGAGATAAATAATACGATGATATGAAGCGTTATATCTTTAAATCCCTGAAAACACGAGTAAAAGTAGTCTACACATTTCAATCTCACCACGTGAGAGATATATCATTTCGGCCACGTGTTGGAGGTTATCCAAAGCACTCAGCATGTTCAAATTGTGTAAAAATAATATCCGTTTCGTCTACGAAATACCTGCAAACATTTCGCGCGTTTAACTCACCTTTTCAGGAATGATTAGAGTTGATTTTCAGTAAAGATCGCGAAATAATCGCCCACGGAATTGTTGTAAGGTTATATCCCAAACGGCATGCAGCGTGCAAACTTCGTAAAGCTTGGCGACAAAATGGGAGAAGCTCAAGGAATGGTCGCCGATTCGCGCAGTAACGTGCCGCTTTCTGCTGTCAATCGCGTATACATGAAGGGTATCATTAGAGCCCTTCGTAGAAAAGAAATAGGAAAGATGAGGAATAGTAATAGGAAAACTTCCATGAAATAAATATATAATATAATACAGCCGTATTTATTTATTTTACATGGTTTCAATACATACAAACAGATAAAAAGGATTGATAATTAATATAGGGTCTCGACGTACGCTCTATACAGCATTTAAGTACGAGTCTGCTGAGGCAGCCACGTGAGTCAAACGTCATTCACGCATGCGCACGAGAGGACCCATCCCGAGGAATTTCCCCGCCAATCTCCCAAAGCCGAACGCAGTACTCGCAGTAGGCTGGTATTACATGCATCCGAAGACGACATTGTCGAACGTAGCATGGAGGTAGGAATATCAGGAGGCAGCATAAGATACTTTTCTAGACGAGGGGGGTGAAGCCGGAGACGTGGGACGAAACTTGATCCACCAAGATGGCGACCATATTGGTAGGAGAAAGATAACCTCTGAATTTTAGAGGTTATCTTTTTCCTACCAATATGGTCGCCATCTTGTTTTTTCAATTTTCGTCCACGTCTCCGGCTTCACCCCCCTCGTCTAGAAAAGTATCTTATGCATCCTCCTGATATTCCTACCTCCATGGCAGGGTCAATCCAGACAAACTTGCATAACGCATAAACATATGCATAAGAAAACTGATTGGTTCATAAAATTGTGCATAAGGGAAATAGACCAATCCATTCTCTTATGCATATGCTTATGCACTTATGCAAGTTGTGTGGATATAGCTTTAAGCTATATCCTTAGCTATATCCTTCCGCCGTGCGGCCGCCATCCTATGTGCAGGAGCCATAACAGATGACTTTGCGCACGCACGTTCAAGTTGGAGCACGTGCGCGCGACATCATGCCTGCAATACTGGCGGCATGTGAAAAGATCGTAGATCGTAGTTAACCTCTCTGCCCGTTTTTTATTTCAAATTCGCGAGTAAGTATTCCTGGTGATTCGTGACATCGCGAGTCTTGGCGAGTTGGAAAAATACAAGAACGGTGAGAGGAAGAAGCGAGAAGGATGGGTAAGCTGGCGCCTCGTTTGGCGAGCAGAAAGAAGGCGAAGCGATGGGCGAAGGGCCAGAGTTCCAGTTCGAATCCGTCGACCACCAAATACCGCGAGCAGGCAACTGGCATGTTTTTCAAGGATCTTCCTGGGAGCACGTCGGGTATCACGAGGGAGGATCTACAGAAGCACGATGCCATCCAAGGTGTCGAGCCGAGGCATCTCGACCTGGCCGGCGACGGGGACGTGGAGGAGAGCACCGTGGACGGGACGACGTTGACGCGCGACACGTTCGCCACTAATTACAGCGATTGTTCCAATCTGTCCTTCGGCAGGTTCCTCGCGCACTTTCAATCGAGCTCGATCGTGCACAAGGAGATGCTGGCGGTGCTGGCGGCGGTGACGGAGGTCATCAAGCAGAACGGCGGTAACGAGAGCTCGACCGAATACTTTGCCGCGCTGATGAGCACTTTGGAGGCGGTGGAGGACGACACGTCGGTGGCCGCGACGCTCTCGCTGCTCGGCATGTGTCTGAGAACGGTGCCCAGGAACGTGCTCAATTTGCAGTTTGGCGCGACGAGCCAGGCCCTCCTGCGGACTCTGATGCGGCACGTCGTCGAGCGCGAGGAGCGCACGAGCGAGAACCGTCTCGTGCTGCGACACTGCATCGGCTGCCTCTCGCTCCTTCTGAGGGCGCAGGAGGCTGCCGTTTGGGGCAATTCCTCGACGCTGCAGGTGCTCGACGCTATACTGTCCTTTATCACTCACGCGACGCCCAAGATACGCAAGTCTGCTCAACACGGGATATGCGCCGTTCTAAAGGGCAGCGACCTGACGAAGGCGACTGAGCAGCAGCCGACGACTCACCATCCGGCCGCCGGGCACGTCGCGACGCACTGCATCGAGCAGCTCGACGCCGCCTGCTCGTCGTCTGGCTCTTCCCTGGGTGCCACCACCATTCTGCATGTCCTCACCCTGCTGAAAGATGTAATGTCGCTGTTGCCCAAGTCGCATGTGAGGACCATCTGCGAACGTCTGTTGAGTATCATGACGTTGAACAACGTCCTGATAACGTCCTGCTGCCTGCAAACGCTGCACGGGCTGTTCGTCACGAGACCGTCGGAGGCGACGTTACCTTTCGCGCAAAACGCAAGTATTATTAAAGCCCTTTACGATTATCAACCGTCCGCTAGCGATTCGCAGCCGACTCTGGCGTGGTTGGCCGTCATGCAGGAGGCTTACTGCAACCTGGCGCACCTGGCCTCGTCGAAGGTGCGCTCCGATGGTGATGTCGACGCCGTCTTCTCGACCCTCGACCGCGTCATGCCGGAGATGCTCGACAGGTGCCGCGGGCTCTTGCTGTCCGACAGGACGGAGATCGTCACTGGCGCGTCACATACCGTCAAGACCATTCTGCAAGAGTGCGTGGGGCCTCTTTGCGAAAACGAGGAACGAATCGGCGGCACCGAGCCCATCCTGAGGCATGTCATCGAGATGATGCACAAGACGCTGAGCTACCGCTATCTCGAGGCTTGGCGCCATGTTTTTCACCTGATAGCCGTGCTCTTCCAAGTCACCGGCAAGCTGAACCGACATCGAGAGCCATTCGCGAACGTCGTCAGGACCCTGGGGAATCTGCGAGACTCCCACGACTTTGCGTACAGTCGCGAGGTCGAGTACGCCATTGGAGCAGCGATCCGGGCTATGGGGCCCGAGGTCGTGTTGGACATTCTCCCTCTGCGTACGTCGTCCGACTGCGAAAAGCAGCCGATAAATCTCAAACGAAGTTGGATGATCCCGCTGCTCAAGGATTGCGTGACCGGTGGTACTATCGCTCTCTTCAAAGATGTCTTGCTGCCAATCGCCCGGCGATGCGAGGAATACGTCAAGGGGGGTAATACGTCTTCCGCCGCCGCGGCGGACGGAAAGGCTTACGAGTGCTTGGTAACGCAAGTCTGGTCAATCTTGCCGAGCATATGCAACGACGCCAGCGACGTCGAGGATAACTTTAAGCATATCGCCAAGCTGTTGGGCACGATTATCAGCGAGCGGAGGGACCTGAGGCTACCCGCGATGGCGGCTCTGAGAAAACTGATCGTCAGGGCGACGCGGGACCCGGATGAACCCGGACGAGAGCGCGATCGCGCCGAGCTCGCACGCTTCGCCAAGAACTACCTGCCGATACTCTTCAATCTGTACACGACGAAACCAAGCGGCACGGACGACGAAGGAACGCGTCTCGCCACTCTCGACACGACCAAGACCTACATGACCATCACGAGCAGCGACTTGGCGAACGAGCTGTTCGAGCGAGCGCTGAGCAAGCTCAACGAGCCCAACGCAGACGACTTCTTCAAGGAGAGCGTTTACGATCTGACGAGAGCGCTGATCGGCTACACGGACGCCGACAAGCTGAGTAAGTACTACGACACGCTCGTCCCGGTCCTCAAGGACAACACCAAGCCGAAGGAGCAGAAGAAGGCCTATCGCTTCCTCGAGGAGATATGCGGCAGCGAGAAGGACATCTGTAAACGGTTCCTGCACGAGCGCCGCCGACAGATTCAGCGGACACTGATCTCGTCGGCGACCAGCGTCATCAGGACGAGTAGAGGGCCGCGTCTGCGCTGTCTCGCGCACCTCGTCCGACGACATCCGCAGCTCGAGGAGACCAAGTTCCTCGAGGCCATCGTACCGGAAGCTGTGCTCTGCGTCAAAGACATCAACGAGAGGTGTCGCGACGCGGCTTACCAACTGCTCAATGCGATCGCCGAGAAGTTTCTCAACGATCCCGAGCATCTCAGGGGTTACGTGGACATGCTGATAGTGGGCTTGGGTGGCGAGCGCCAATATGTCAGCGCCAGTCTCCTCGCTCTGGCCTCCGTCACTTATCATCATTACAACTCTCTCGGCACGGAGATGGTCGCCGAGATCCTGGGACATGCCTGCACCATCCTGACCAGCCCTACGAGAGAAGTAGTCGAGTCCGCGTTCTCCTACATCACGGTGTACGTCAACGTCATGCTGTCCACCGTGGTTGCGCCGACGTTGCCGCGGATACTCGACGCTCTGTCGCAAATGAGCGAGGACTGCAAGCGCCACTTTCGACAAAAGATCCGAGACATCTTTACCAAGCTGATTAGAAAGTACGGCTTCGGGCTGATATCGAAGTTGGTGCCGGCTTCGGACGTGACTCTGCACAAAAGACTGAAGAATATTAATAAGGTGGAAGAGACCAAGAGGAAGAGGCGGGAGCTCGCAAGGGCGAGAAAATTGGAGCAGGACAGCGACAGGGGATTTGACGCCAGAAGAAGACCTAAAACCATCGAGGAAATATTGGCCGACAGCGACGAGGAGTTTGAGGCTACAGAGAATCAAAAGGCGAGAAAAGACAGGAAAAGAATGCCAAGGAAAGACGCTTGGATTCAGGAGAGCGGAGATAACATAGTCGATTTCGCGGATCCCGCAGCTGCTAGAAATATCACAAGTTGGTTTACGCTCATACGTAATGTAATGTAATGTTTGCACGTGGCTTTTCCACAAACAAACGTCTCTCTCTCTCTGTCACACGTGACCGGTCTCATCGATTTTCCATCTTTCTTCTTAATTCTTTCTCCTTCGTCTGACTGAATTTCAAATCTCCGATTGACGAATTGATTTTAAACTTTGACATACAATATACGTTCCCTTTAGCTCTTTCAAGTGTGGAGACAAACGTAGAAACCAAATTCGAGAATAAAGCTCGCTTATAGACTTGCATTACATTCTCTGATGTTCATCTTTGATCTTTAATCAATCTCGTTTCCTCTGTACACTTTAGCCACACAACCAGGTGTATCGAATCCAAAGGTTCCAGAGAAGAAGGTAAAGGATCGTGGCTTCGCGATTGCACCCGATGGCCGATTCATTATTAAGGACGACAACGAGAGAGATATGGACGATGTGGAAGAAAGGAATAAGAGGAAGAGAAAGACTTCTTTCCTCCAGAGTGATTCGGAGGAAGACGATTACAGTAAATTTAATTATTATTGTTTAGACGCGGGAAAAAGTTTTAAGTATCATCATGAGACGTATGAAACATTTTTTATTCATTTTGTAGAAGACGAAGATGCCGTATCAGTAGTTACCACAAAGACCGCTGGCAAAAAACGTAAATACAGCGAAAGTGCATTGGACGCGATGAGCTTGAAGAGTCAATCAACGTCGAAATATCGAGGTAAATTTTCAAGTTTTTGCATTACAGAACAAAAGTGTCTCGAGACACTTGACTTTGAGAAGGAACTTTACTTGAACAAATGCGTCACTTGTGCAAATTCTTAAACACAATCTCTCGGGAAGTAATTTAATAAGATGACACTTGATTGCAACAAATGAGAAATTGGACTTGCGACTAAGCGATAAGATTACAATGATACGACAGAAAACCTTGTAATTGATCATTACAACAAATGTTGAATGACTGTTTTCTCTTGAAATTGAAATGTTTCTTTTGATATTCAGCTGGTGGATCGGGTATTCATCGAGCGTTAAAAGCGATGAAAATAGATTGTGAACCCGGTTCGGAATATCGTTCGACAAAGGCCAAAGGAGATGTTAGGAAGAAGGGAAAACCAGACCCCTACACATATATACCCTTGACGAGATCTATATTAAACAAAAGGTCAGTAGTATTGTATTGTATAATTTTTAAAGTTTTTTTCATCCGACAAGTACACTTTACATGCACTTTGCACATACATGTCATTATTCTCCACACAATTTATTCTTAATATATTAATAGATTGATACATTTGCACTTTATAGAAAGAAGAAAAAGAACGCGGGAAAATTCCAGAGTATAGTTTCTGGAGCGAAAAAAGGCGCCCGCGCAGGTTTACGAAATAAACGAAGAAAACGTTAGAGACGGAGAACAATCCTAACTGTTAATCGTAATATTATCTAACGATAAATGTATCATTATTCTATTATGTAATTATTATCTCATAAAATATATGTACATAATAGTTGGACATAACTATATGTCCCCAATCGAATTCCCACGAGAATTTCTAATTTCTACATGTATACATTTCTACATGTGTAAATGTGACGTATTATTACCTTCATTTACTTTAGTCGCAATCTTTCATCGTTGTTGCTCTTAATGCTCCAACTATACACAAAGGACACAGGATCTCTGGTTTAGATGAGCGAGATAGCATGTCTCCCAAATACTGCGATGTACATGGAAGAATCAACGACGGAGATGTTAATAATTCAGTTTCCATCGTCGGGATAACATCTGTTTCATATAGGGAAATTGGGAAATGGTGTCCACAAGTAAATATCATATTGCCCTCGTTCGTCGTGAGCAAGTGATTTATAGCATCCGAATCCTGTTTTCCGAATGTTAAAGAGAGAGTCAATTACAATTATAATCCAAGCACAAGGATAATTTGATGGTGAGACTAACAGAAATCAACTACATATAATTAGCGTAATCTCATCTAGCATAACATGAGAATATCATACCTTAACGTGTGCAAATAATCTGGAATCTTCCATTTCGGAAAATACCGTGCTGACAATACCTTCCATCATTTGTTCTGGATTATTATTTCTACTTGTACCTGGATATCCATTTAAAGGTGCTCCGTAATTGTCCGCCATTAAAGAGGAGAAAATTTTAATATATTCCGGCATAGTATCATCTGAAATGCAAGAGTTATTCTTCCCGTTATACTATCAATTTCATTGTGTCTTAAAAAACATAAATTTGAAGAAAAAATCAAGATATCAGGTGCCAAGATACCTCCATCTATATGCTGCATTAACATCGACAGCACTTGTAGACAAAATCTGGCTGAGAATAAACTGTTCACGCAGCAATCTTTTCCTTCATCGTCGTATAGGATTCTGCTTACATTCAAGTATCTCCCTATTGCATCCTGACTGTAAAGTGATAAATGATAATGATGGAAAAGTGTTTTATTATACATCAATTAAACATCAATATGTCTTGTTTCATTCCAACTTTGATGGAAGCCCCCAACCCCCTCATCAGGGATTCCCAAACTTTTACTGCACTTTCTCTGCAATCAGAGAAGCTGCAGCATCATGTATATTTTTCTTATGTATACTTTACATTTCCTTTCATTCTTTTTTCTAATACAGAAAAATTCTTAATATTTGAGACAAAAGTGATTTGAGTTTAGCGATTCTCTTAATCCAAGTCTCGGAATCCCTGCGTCACTAAATAAAAGTGTTATATTCAGGAGACCATAGTATCACGATGTACGATAGAAAAAAAAAACCGCTAAGCGTCTACTGTAACACTGCAGCAAAGGTGTAACGTTGACTTACCAGAAAAGTAGTAATCCAAGAGGATAATAAATGATATGTATATGTTCGAGAAAAACATTCTCTAAACTTTGCATCGGTAAGTTGTGCACGATCCAAAAGTCAATTGCACTTTGTAATATTTCGCACTTTACGGTCGTGCTTGCTTCATCATTAATACTTTTCAAATAAAACTTTAATGCTTTTATGGTTTCATTGATTACATAATTCCTCTGAGAATGCGAGGGCACTTTATCCGAGAATACAGTAGTCTCCTTTTCATTCACGTCACGATGACTGCCATTCACAATCGATATTGTTTCCGTGCAGACCGATCGTTGAGTCGAATTTTGCGCAGAGTTACGTAGACTGACATTTTTATGCTCCACCAGCGAATCAGCTGTTTCATTAGAAATAAGATCTTCAATCCATCCGCATGGCTCGTCTTCGTTATTAGCGTTACATTCGGTGTCGACCTTAACGTTCGACGAGGGATCGTCGTTGTCCTTTCGAGTTTTGCATAATTCTTCTGAACCACCTTGACAATCGAATGAGTATAATTCTTGTGCGAGTGTTTGTAAGTTATTCAACGAGCTGCTCGTAGAAATTTTCGTCTTGCTTCGAGCAACACTGTTTTCCAAGGATTCCATGAGATTCTTCTCCGCTTGTCTATTAAATAATTCAGTGTTTCTCTTGATATCTCGAGACGACGTGAAATTCACATTTGATGAATCAGTCTCGATCGTGGATTCTATTCTCTCAAGTGCCATCTCTCTCTCCAACATTGAATAATTTCTGAATGACTGAAGGCTTAATTTATGTAACATTTTCAATTGGTAATTGAAAGCAGTTGGAACATTATTTTCTAATGCCGCTACTTTAGAACAAGCTTGATAATTCTCCAATTCAATCCCCTGCAATAGAAAAGTTTTACTTTGCAAATTTGTTTTAGCAACAGTATGATACAGTACGTACCATACGATTTTTCATCAAATTAAATAATATTAAGTTCACTTTGATAACGACTAAACGATTAAAATGATAACGTTTTCCTCTTCTTCTTTTGCATTTTATTGTGCCGCATGTCTCGTATCAGATAAAACGATCAACCAACCTTTTCTATGATATTGGCCGAGTTGTATAAACCGTGGAAATGTTCCAGAACATAATGAAGCGTCAATTCCCCAGGCAATCTTTCAATAACACTCAAAGGACGGACGGTTTCGGCGAGAGAAAACGCATCGTTAGATCGATAAGATATTACTGGGGTAGAAATGCCGGGTACTTGACTAGGAACGTCCAGAGCTATGTGCAAAGCCGTAGGGAGTCGTACTATTCGCTTCGATGATTTCAGCAATACGAGTTTATCGTCGGCCTCGCGTGTCTCTTTCGCAGGAATACGACCCAGTTGCGCTCTGCTGTTATTACCCCAAGCTAATACTGTGCCTCCTGAAAAAATGAATTGCATAATATTTATAATGCCGAAAAGTTCTATCTTCAAAAACCACACGTGCATTTTGTATGTGTATAAGAGGGACCGGTTATAATGTAAACAATCAATTAAAGCTCCGCTTAATTATCATAATAATAAAAACTGGAACTGTATTAAATAATTGATAATTTAATTGAATTTGAAAGATCATTTGTATACCAAATCCCTTGGCTTTAAGATAAATAATACAACTATCAAGAGGATATATATCTTTAATAGAGTGTATATAAATATGCGCGTGTGAACGTATATGTATGCGTGTATATATATATATATATAAATATATGTTTCTTTGTAACCTGGTTGTATTGCGACTGTATAATCATATCCACATGCAATGCCAATAGCATTAATCACAGGATTGATTCTCTCTTTATTCAAACCAGCAGTTTCTGTGTGTACCGATGAGTCTCTGACATTCCCATTGTTCTCAGACATATTTCCGTTATTTGCCAGTGAGTCGTTCGACTTGGCGCCAGTGTCCAAGTCCCATTGATTTTGCATTCTTTTAAAATCATTATGTCTAGGAGGTATTTGCGCAAGAATACAAGCTGAATTGTAATATAAAGGCGTCGGAATTGGCACTTCTCGCCGCGTGCCGTTACCTATCTGACCATCCAGATTGCGGCCCCATGTATATAAAGAACCATCCTTCGTTATCAATGCATTATGATGACAACCAGCTGATATCTGCACAAATAACCACAGATTATGTTCCATTCACATCAAGTATACAGAATTCTTTTATGCTTGTTAAAAGCCAACTATACGATACTAACGAGTCACGAGCTAACGTTTTATTTTTCTATTTCGCGTCTAGTTTAAAGATAAAAATATTTGTATATAAAGATATATTATACGTTATATTACTACATATTATAAGCGCAACGTATGTAAATTTCAGGGTCCTTATATTACAAACCTGATTAATTTGTGCTTTTACTAAACTTGTATCGACAACACATGGCTTCAAATGTGCTTGACTCTCCTCGATCAAATCCAAATTGAGATCTCTCAAATCTGCATTTTCAATCTCGAGTCTCTTTTGCGTATCCGTATCGGAAGTAATCGCGTCTGTCTGAGCAGACTCGGTTTGTGTAGCATCCATCATCAAACATTCTTCCTTTGTTTCCTCGTTTAGATTACTAACATCGCTTGGCATTTTCTCCGACTCACTCAGGACCTTATTCCTTTTCTTATTAGCGTCACGTTGTTCTAGTATACGAGTCTTCTTTTGTGCTTGTGCTTGCAATCTCAGAACTTGAGGACTCGCACCCCATATGTACAATTTGTTCGCGCTACTGACGGCTAGCTGCAAATACAAGTGTATATAAAATCGCTGTTCATGGAAAATACGAAGTAAACAGACACGAACTTTTTTTTTTACAAAAAGCAACGAGCAGTTTCAATTATGCGTCGTCATTTTAATCGTTGAAAGAAAAAAGAAATAAAACGATTGAATCCCATTAACTAGCACACAAGTCGTTTAGCGACTTACATTATGAAAATATCCGGTACTTATGAGCATTATCCCATCAGGTAGCGCGACTTTTATCGGGGTAGAACTTTTGGCATTATCACCTGTTCCCAATTGCCCGAGAACGTTACATCCAAAAGCGTATACAACACCGTCTGCCGACAGTGCCAAAGTATGCGCGTATCCCGCGCTGATAGAACACACGACTACACCAAGCAGAGCTTTGACCAAAGTTGGTGTAGCCTTTTCGTCGATATTACCGTGACCCAGTTGGCCGTGAACACCCCAGCCCCATGTGAATATTCTACCATCGGCGGTTAGCGCTACAGAATGATACTGTCCAGCTACCGCATCAACAATAATCTCTTGCGCTAGCGAGGTAACTAATTCCGGAGTCGAACACTGTAGCACCTTACCGAGTCCCAACTGGCCAAATTGACTAGATCCCCAAGCGTAGACTCCATTGTTAGTAATCGCCAGGGTGTGGCAATGTCCACACGATACACTAAAAACTTCAATCCCCATACTTTTGAAAAAGCATATAGCATGGGGTGCCCCATATCGCAAAACGCTCGAGCCAGTACCTAGACAATTTATTAATAACATGTCAAACAATGAAAGAATTGGATAACTATTGTGAAGAAACTTGAAGACTCAATAACCGTAAACTATCCGCATAAATATTGTGATATAAGAATATGTTTCAATCTCCATCTTCTATCATCTCCAATCTGTACATGAAGGAAAAAATTTAACTACATATAAAATACACAGCCGAGCTACCAGAAAATTTTGAAAAATCATAGTGAAATTCACAGAATTTACATATCTTGATTGAGAAAGGCTATAAAGATTAAACAGTCAATATTTCAGATTAGAAATTTTCTTCAAGTAGAAAAACACAATTTCTTCAATTTTTTTCCCTACGCTTTTCTGGTTTTCTCATTCCATTCCTGTGTCTTCAAATTCATTTAGAAAGGAGCTCGCATAAATCTTATGAAAACCCAATTTCCATAAGATTTGTGCGGGGTCCTTTTTTACATGCCTGTATTATAACCCGTATTAAAAACATTTTTATAAGACTGAAGATAATTGAAGATGAGGTCCGACGTCGTCGGATTTTCAATATTCAATGTAGAGAATTCATTCGCATCTTTATCTTACATTCGGCTTACTCTACCCAATTAAAATGTGAGCGTTAAATGTTTTTGCAAAATGTCTGATATAATGTTACGTTTTAAATATCCTGCAAATATACGTACCTAAACAACCTTGCACTGAACTACCCCAAGTGTAGATATTACCGTTTCTAACAAGTGCAACGTGAGAAAATCCACTATTTAACAATCTCCTTTTAAAATCAACGTGCAGAGTCATTTCCGAATATTCCTGTACAGGAGAAAGTATAATAAAGCTATAATTCAGTTAGCCTTCCCGATAATTCTTAGACAAGTAGGATTTTTGGCAAATAAAAAGCAAGACGGAAATATGGATCTATACGGGATATATGCGCTCCTTCCCTTCTATAATCAAAAGAATTATGCACTTTTACATCTATTGTCTAATCCTTCCTCATTTTTTCACAAACATTCGAATATTCGAATCGGATAAATGGCAAATTCAATCATGCTTATCATATTCATATTTTGTCACGCAATTTGATGCAGACAGGATTTCATTACCTTTATCAGAAATTAGTTCGTATGACAAACCTCTAGAACAAGGTTTGACTAATGTCTGAGAATAAGAACTCTCTTCCCTCCGAGGAAGGATTTCAATAAGATGATTTTGAAACATATCAAGAAATTGAATCAAGAAATTGACGAAATCTTTTAGAATCGCTACGATTTGCGAGTTCTTGCTAATAATAATAAAAGTTTTTCTAGAGTTGGAGCGATAATCTCGGTTCTCCTTTACCAAACGCAGAATATACATTAGGATTATTCTGCTTACCTCCGGCAATTGCACATCATAGAAAAAAGTATATTTGGAATTTGGATTTAACAATCGTTTCTTATAAATCAGAGTCAACAAAACTAGAATAAACGTTTCCATTATCTCTTCCATGAAAGTGTCAGGTTGATCCTATAAAATGTTTTTGTTATTGATAAAAATGTTTTGAAATTACTTTTAAAAGATGTCCTTTTTTATCACAGATTTCCTCGAATCAAATCTTTTCTTCACGGAAAAGTTGTAGATAAGCACTTTTTCCCGAGTAATCAACCATAAGAGAAATAAGGGAAATTAATTCTGACGAATTAAAAGTTCCAGTAGAGAAAATAAATAACAGAAAGATAAATGTTTAATTATGAGCTTCGAGAAGGGATAATAATTTAAAGTTTACTTGTAAAATGTTTAATGTCAAAAGTTGAAATCATATCTTTCGACGTTCTCGCCAAGAAAATTAATCGGTTAAAAATCTGTCAAGCTAAAAGAACATCTGACAATTTGAAACAATTGTATAAAGTGTTGAGTGAATATGAGTAACACTCCAAAATTCGCACAATTTTCTCTCAATAAAATCTTTAGTCGATGCTATTTACAATTTTTTGAAATACAAACATTGTTCAATATCTTAGTCAAATTGGTCAAATTGAAAATTTATTTAAATATATTTAATATTAATAAAAAGAAAGTGCATTCACATCTTATCTAATTTTAAAAATTTATTTACAAAAATTTCTCTTTCTTCCTGGTATTATAATACCAAGAATTAATCATTCATACTAGGAATAATATAGTGTGCGAATCTTGAGAGCATCCCGGATGCTAGATATTCAATACTCACAATATTATCCGTAGAATCGACAGAATCACATTGATTAGATCGTAGATTGCACGATACTATCTTATGGCGTGCTTTACCTTGTATTAATTTAGGTCGTAATACTGGATTTGTTGGATCGTACAATGTTACTAGCCTCTGTGGAATATTTCAAGCTGTTGAGCATAATCGTGATAGTCGAAAGATGAAAGATCTAAAACTCTATTTTGATTCCACAAAACATATCAAATGTTAATTCACAAGTACTAGTATCTGATTATAACTTTGATCGAGACAACTTTTGTTTTCATGCAAATTCCATCAACATAGAGAAGCAAAGTACTTAATATGTTTGTATATTGCTCTCTCTCTCTCTCTCTCTCTCTCTCTCTCTCTTTTCCTCTCTCGTTTTTAGTTTATTTATTAATAATTTAATTTGTAATGCAAATACACAACTTTATGCAACTTATCAACTGAATACCTAAATGTTAAGGTTTCTCACCTGAAGCACGAAGATTTGAAAATCTCGCAAATTACTGTGCACAAATAACATGTGAGACCTAGCTAAATCGTAATTTAACAACATCGATTGCATTAAATTAGATTCACTTAAACATATGAGTAAACCATCTAAAACAAAAACATACACATTAAATCTCATAAATTATGTAAGTGCGAGAGTGCACAACATGTATTCTCTTGTAACTCACTAACTATTTGGAAAATGTGCAATAATACGTATTTTAATACATTACATGATTTTGGATGAATATCGTTTGTGCCAAATATTTGTATTGCCTTTACGAGAATATCCAACATTTGACTGTACAGACTTCTTTGTGTAGCCAAGTGATGTAATACCTCCCAGAGGTAAGTTTGACCAGCGATATTAATAGCTAATAATTCGTCGTAAAATGTATTTGTGGACAAAAAGTACCTAAAAATATAGAAACTTTTAGATTAAAGTAAATTTTTACATATAATATGTATATATGCGCATGCTACTTTTACAATATCTACCACGAAATCTTCAAGACAGAAACAGTGAAAGCGAGAAGAGCTGAAGGATGCTTTGAATCGACAAACATAGCGGAAAGAATATCGAAATTATGTAAGAGGGCAAATATCACATAAGAGAGAAATATTTCGTTCAAAGCTATTATTTCGATATTTTTTAATCATTGAAATTGTTATATAGATATAAAAATACCGTTTAGATATATGATTAAAGACGCCTTATTATACATGAAACTTAGTATATTTTGTAAATGTAATTGTAACATGTGACTTACAAAAACTCCTTATAGATTGCTTTAGATTGTTCCGACCAAACTCGCAGTGTCATTTCAATAAAGGAAAGTACACACAAGTTCGACAAATGTATCCTTGTTGCAATAGGCATTTCAGTAATAACAGGTGTCAGTAAACAATGAGTTAGACAACTTAATAATTCTGAAGTATGGCCGACCGATGCAAACTTTAACACGCTCTTCAATAATTTACACTGAAATAGAAATGTTAAACAAAATCAATTTATAATCATAATTAAATCATGTAAAATTTTATAAATCTCTGACAATATAGTTAACTTGTCATCAACTGCACAGATTTGCTTCCATATTTTGCATGGAATATCTTCGAAAATATTCAAATATTTTGTCATCTTTTCTGAATGTAAAGATGAAAAAACAAAAAGAAAAATACTTTAATGTACTACTTATATTTCAATATTTTTACCTATTTTTTCATAGAATCAATATCAATATTTCTATTATATTTATATAAAAATATACATTTTTAACCTGTGGAAACATTAATAATTTAAAGTAAAATGATGTGAGAAATATTATTTCTTGTGATCTTTCGCGGAATCATTTGTATTTGTAAATCATGTTTTGCTTATTTCTTTATATCAAATCAAAGCCAAGAGAAACGCTTGAAATTTTCATTTTTTGCAGTCATATTATTACGTCTCAAAAACAATAAATTATATAAATCTTTGCAAGAACAAATTATTTCCTTCATATCATTCGCGTTTGATAGGATAAATTGGTAAAATACATCGAAAATACTTTTTACTATTTATAAACGCACATTTAATTCATTCGTTCAATCTGTGTCGTTTTAACAGAGATGGATTTCTTTTCTTAACGCTTCTATAAAAATAACTGATCAAGATTGTAGCTACTTGTTAATTCACGAACAAAAGAGAATCCATACTATCAAATGTGTGTGGCAGTACGTAAAAACTTGTAAATATACATGTATGAAATAAATTAGAGAAATAGAAAAATAGAGATATGAGTGAATAAGAGAAAAAGAGAGAGATATTCAGTCTATACCTTAGACATTTTATATGAAGCTACTGCGCGTGAGAATTCTCTATTCGATAGGAATATATCACCAACATATTCCAACAGGTGTTGTCCATTTAGTCCAAAAACCATTGCTAGTTTCCCCGCTTTCTGCAGCTCGTTTTTCTTCAATACCAATTCCATGAAAATCGATAGAAGAGATTTTCTAGGGTGTTTGAAAATTAATTAGTATTAAAATTGTGGAATCCCATCATCAGCTGAGACAAAAATACAAGCGTTCAAATAATAATGCAGTGTAGTGTTATTTCTTTGGTTCTATTTTTCATAAAAATAAGTAAATAAACGTTATGCTGCATTTCAAAGCTCAATTCTATAATGTTAGGAAAAAAACTGTTACAAAATTAATATAAATCTTTGTTAAATAACACGTTCTTTAACAATTTCTTTACGTAGCAGTATAAAATATTCATGTAATAAATCATAAGAAAAAAAAAAATTTTTACTCATCGGTTCGTCTTATCTAAACGCTTTTTCCATAAATATTACTAAACTTTAAACAACTGACCTTAAAGTAACTTCGTACACACAGCGATTTGTAACAATTATACATGTATCCAAACTAAGCGGTTCAAGCTTAATATCTCTTACATTCTTTGGTAAGGTATATTTATTCTCCATCTCTTCAGAGACTTTCCTCGGTACTACACTATCGAATTTTGTTACTTTATATACCGCGTGTATCACTTCCTTACTATGTTTAAAAGAAAATGCACCGATAATAGACTCGGAGTTAAATTGATAGTCTCTGTTTACACGAGTCTCGGATAATTGATCGGATATTATATATATTGCACGTTGATTAATATCGGTAATGAAAAACAATCTGTGCGCTAACAGAATAGTTTTGCACGACTCAAATACTTTGTGCATTGACAAGGGTACCACAGTTAGATCTGGACCATGTACCTGAAAAAGAGATTATTACATTACAAGATTAACGTATTAATGCTGTTTGTATTAACGTCTAACACTACATAAGGGACAGCTTAGTAAGGAGAAATATCACAAAAAAATCTTACTGTGATGTAATTAGTCACAGGATGATAGCATGTATATAATTGTCGATCTTCCCTGTCATATTGCAAAGACAAGAAGGTGTCTTTTGATATTGGTTCTGGACTGATAAAACCTAATTTGGATTCTGATGTTTCCAAACTAACAGGAATTCTATTATTGTTTTCACCGGAACTTGCAGCATCTGTAATATTAATATGACACATTTTATGAATCTTTTAGCGATGTTTTAGCGTTATGCAATCGATGATAAATCAGAAATATATTTATCACTTGGATCTTTTCTCAAATAACTTTCTCACGTTTCTTTAGCAATTCCGTGGCATAAGTACGTAATATATAAGAATGACGATGTAATGTGTCTCATCTCTTTCCATGTGCAAATGTATATGTAAGTATATACAAAAGGGAAAAAAAAACAACGTATAAGTGCAGGTTTGTATTGCACATCATATTCATTTTTGAAACGTAAATTAAATAAGTGAAACCTATTTTGCTCGCTCCTTTAATTTAAAAAAATTTCTTTTTATTGTCCTTCTTTTCTTATTTCCATTAAAAAGGAAATTTTTTGATAATACAAATTGCTTTTCCTTCTAAGAGAGATAATTGATATTACATTTTGAATATTTATCTAAATACGCTTGCATACTTACCATGACACTGCAACGTCTCACCCAGTGTCTGATTTTTGGTGTCGATTAACTTTTGCTTAAGACTAGCCAGTTTTCCAATAGAGAGTTGTTTAAATTCTTGTAATTTGGACTTGTTAGGAACAGCCTCTCCTGCGTTATCGTCATGACTAGTGCCATTTGGGTTTAATAGATTATAAGAGTCTCTGTTTTCAAAATTGCGCAAAAGATTGAGGACCGTGTATTCCAACGGTAAGCGCCATTGCTGCTGATATTTACTCGTTATCAAGAGAGACGCAATCTCATTGTATTCATTTTGACAAATATGCAGACTGCTTATACTTTCATTGATATATGTTATGCCTAACTGTTGTCCATTTAAAAGATTTATAAATATAGTCGCTCCACATTCTGTTCCTATGATACCTATGTCCATAGACATTTTCGTATCCTTCCACCACGTAACAGCTCGTGGCCTGAAAATAACAAATATACATAGAGATTTAAAGAAATTATACACACGTAGCTATATAGAATTGTATATTTAGCTACAAACTAAAGGACACGATAAAGATGCAGCATTATAGAACGCTATATAAAAAATAGCATGCACAGAAGAGAAAACAATAGCATACACTGTATACTTTAATAGCACAAGCCGTTAGGAACTTAATAATTACTGCTGACGCGAGAATTATCTTGTTCAATTAAATTACCTAAAATGAGAAAGCTGAGAATTTGCAAAAGGGATATACGTCGCATCGTCAGTCTTCCATCTTTTATCAACAATGCAATTCTCACTGACTAAAGTTAAAGCGGGTAATATGTACAACGAACCATCTAAAGTTACACACAGCAACCAAGTACCGCTTGAATCAAAGCAAAAGGTAGCAATTTGTTTATGTGATCCTTGAAACCAAGGTATTTTTTTAACGATGGGCTGGCAAGAGGATTCCCTTTTAAAATAAAGAATAATTTCGGCATTGTTGGTCGACAGTGCAAAAAATAATTTCCCTTCAAGCTTGCACTGCACACTATGCTGTATCTCAGTGGTTTTAATTAAACATTGCAGCTTAAATAAATTCTCGTTGGTCGCTATCTCTTCAGGATTCATCGTGAACATTTGATTTCTCTATTGGATTTCGCTATATCTCTCCTGAAATGATAAATATATACATTCCACACACACACACGCACACAGACGCACGTACAAGTGTCACTTTGAAAGATGTAATCTTTGGCACGAAATCAATATTAATTTATAGCATATCGATAATGTAACATTATTTCTTTTTGTTAAATATTTCGAATATCAATGTTATCGAGATTACTCGTCTCAGAAGGCTTCTACGAGGTTAACACAATCTATGCATAATTCATTATTAATTATCATTATTATAGAACGTACAGAATCTCTAGTTAGTACATGTAACATGTACGTATATGTCAGTAAATGTGTGTGTATTCCATATATTATGCGCAACATATTTTCATATCGCTATTATTGTCATCTTTCACACAAAATGACATTAAATCTCAAATGATTTAGAAATTGCAGTTCAAGAAAAAGTCAACGACAGTGTTTAAAATCCATCCACCACACCATCGGTTGGCAGATTTCAGATTAATTTAGGTTGGCGACACCACCCCCTTCCAGACCTGACAATCATGATGCATGGATAGCTAGATGCGACACTTCCGACGTGCGATCGAAAGAGAATAGCCAACTTGAATCCTACGTCCGTTTTCTCCCCAATTTCTCCCACAGAGCCAGTTTTTCCAGTTTCTTGATCATTATATGTCTCTTGTTTCATTTTTAAATTAGACAAGTTTAGACGTGAATGTGAGATGTGAATATTTAGTAAAAAAATTGAGAAATTTACATTTTTTAAAATTCAATAAGGAAATATAAAAAATATTTATAAAATATGTCATAGATCTTATAGTACTGGATACGCCTTTCCCTTTAGAGGGAAAGAAATAGTAGATGTGTCATATCTTCTAGCTCTTTTTTTCCGTGTGCTGAATGCGCATGCTCGAAATGACGTATCAAAATGGCAAATTGACATGC
>VBVR01002416.1:0-22723 GCA_011638315.1 Tetramorium parvispinum
CGTATTAGCTTCTTAAGACATTACTTAAGACGGTCTTGAAATAAGAACTGACTATGAATACCAGCCTATGAATACCGGCCTATGTCCTTTAGATTTATTTTTTCTTAAAAACTCACTTTTGTCCTTCATTTCTGAAAAGTCCTATAAAATATTTTATATTTCAGTCTTTATCATCTTTGTATATTTTGTGTAATGTTTAAATAAAGATGTGTTTCTTTTTTTATGTATAATTGTTTTAGTTTACAAAATTTTACTCTTTTTCATAAAAATATATATGCAGGGAAAAAATATTAATGATAATAATAAATTTGCCGTGCACTTGTTTGTGGAAGAAGGATAAGTGGCGGTGACCTTTATTTTTCTCAAAATATGGTCACCGTAGCTACGACGGAGAGAGGAATAATTGTCGCCGCTTGTGCGTTGTACTCGAGCATCAATTATTCCGTGCAACAACGTCGGACATGCGATTAAGGCGAGATGCAAGTGACAACGGGCATTTCGATGAATTTAGAAGCCGCGTCATCGTTAACGGGCTGCCGATCGATCGCGGCGTCCTCCACGCTCGCAGATAATCTGCGAGACAAGAGAATCCTTTTCCGTCAAGGTCCTGCAGTATCGCGTGTCTTCGCGCACCGCTTTCAACCGCGTGTGGTATTTAACGTTCACCAACCGCGTCGGGATTTAAGTTTAGTCAGCACAAAATGAGTTCATCGTTGAAAACTGAATGCATTGTCGACGTTGCGTATCAAATTGCACAAAACTCCGAACAAAACAGCATTCATTTATCATTGTGTTAGTTAAATTGACGACTATTCAATAGGAGCAGTGGTGATCTAAGAAATAGTTAAAAATAATTCAAATTGAATCTGCTTGTATGTATATTATGATATATGAATGCTACACTATTCGAATTTTCAGGCAATTTGATAGGCGACGTCGATAATACATTCGATTTTTCATGATGATCTCATTCGCTGATTAAATCCTAAATCTTGATAAATCCTAAATCTCTTCAATGTAAGATTTAGTATATAAAGATGTAAGATATAATTTAAGAAGTATTTTTTTATTACATCTTTAATTACATTATTTTATTACATTAAAAAAATACAAAATAATAAATCTTGTAATAATTTGTATTTCCCTGTAACATGTACTCTTAAACACGTAATATCAAATTATATTCAATTCGTCATTTTTAATTATTCTTTACTTATTATTCACCATTGCTCCTACTAAAAATTTCGTTAATTTAATTAAAACAATGAAGTTGAATAATAACTGCATGTTTTGTATTAATAATTAAAAAAATAATAATTTCGACACGCATAGTAGTTAAATATAACAAAATACTATTTATTTTTACTTAACACAAGGAATTGATTTAAATTTGATCCTTAATATTTAAGAGTGAATTCTGAAAATTTATCATAAAAGTTCTAATTTATTAGAGTCAAAAAAGAAGGATTTAGCCCTATTTTATTGATGAACTCTTAAGAGAGCAATTAGCTGGATGTCCCGTTACCTGCCGAATAGAAACTCTAGAAACACATTAGAACATCAAAGAGACCGATACCGCGATGTTCGAATTGGAGGGCACCGCGATGATCTCGACAATAAGGCGCGCTCGTAATCCCGACGTAAATCCGAGTTGTTAATAGGATACAATTCACGGATTATGAGCCCTCGTTGCGCTAAAAAAAGGACGTTACCCTTTGTAGAGATCGTGCATTAATTGTCTAGCTCGCATGAGGTCGATTAACGCGCATTTACGCAACGCGACACGTAAAAGATTTCGTTCTCTATGTATCTCTTTTTATCTCGCGTGTCGCATAGATAAGGACATAATTGACGTTGATGAGCGGCGCATAATTAACGACATCACGGTGCGTATAAATAGGAAATCAAAAGTGAAAGAATAGCGGTTCGTCGTCTCGTTATAGACAGATCGACTGTCGTCTATAACGTGCGTTAAAGCAAAAATATAATTTGAAATTCGATGCCCAAAAAATCTAATAAAATACAGATAGCGAAGATGCGTCCGTAATGTGCTCGTTATTTAATTATTTGACGAGAAAAAAAAAGAAAAAAAAATAAACACCACGGGCTCGTCCGGGATTTGAACCCGGGACCTCTCGCACCCGAAGCGAGAATCATACCCCTAGACCAACGAGCCGCTTCGGTAATTCCTTTCATATGAAGACACTAATGGAACTTGTACAATGTTATGCTAAACTAATTAGTGATTTTACAATGCGATTGTATGAAATATATGTGATTAAGGTTCCACCTTGCCGCACAAGTCCAGTCACGCTCGTGTGCATTCAGATTTGCGCTTATCTCGCAAGAAACGGAAATAAACACTCTACATCTTCGAACGAGACACGAAATTTACAAGCTTAGCCTAGAAATTTTATCAAAGTAATTGTAGTCGAAGTCATTTTAATGGAAAGTGAACTCTACTTTTTCATCAAAATATTTTTGATTACACTTATGTTTAATGTATTTATCGATTATACCCATATACCAGTATAAATATAATGTAACAGGTGTTGCATAAAGTTACATTATAATATTGATGCAATGTTATAGTTGGTGTTTACCAAGATGGAAAAATAGAGTAACTATCCAATAAACATGAAGTAACAATAATTCATCATGCATCAATATTATAATTTCTTATTCAATAGTGTATAATATATATTTATATTGTTGAATGGGAAATTATAATATATTACTAATATGATATATTGATAATATTGATAATGAAATAATAAATGTTAATATGTTAATAATATTGATCACGATATAATGATGCAATGTTAGTGTTTACTGGATTACTCTGTTCAAATTCGAATATTCAATACTTGAGAGCGCATATTATTATTATTAAATTGATTTAATCAGAGAACGATCAAATTTAATTTATTATAATTCATTAATAGTGGTTTCAATACTTGATCTCACTTTTCGATCCATTGCGGAAACACTTAATAGTGTATATTCAATTTCTCGAATTACTTCTTTAAAAATCTTTTTCTTCTCAAATTATTATCTTGATAATGCGATGTTATAAGAAATGAGTATTTCGTAGCGTACAGGTGGTACTTACACGTAGCGTAGATCGTTGTTTTTGTTCCATTTTCATTGTTCTCCTAATCTTCCAGTCTACATAGGCTCACTTGACGCTTCAAATGCTTCAAAGCGTTCTTCTTCTCCTTCTATCCTTATTAAAAAAACGGGAAGAAAAATGCTTCGAAACATTTGTAGCGTCAAGTGGACCGCAGCCATAGACCCACAGACGTGGTGAAGTGGTAAACGAAGTAAAATGATTGAAACTATATCACTTACGATCGTGAAGAATATAAAACACGCGCGATCGATCGGGATAATGAGAGAGACGAACCGGTGATGGCGAAATGGCGGGGGAAAAACTGAAGGCGCCGGAGCCCGTGGCGCCATCTGTAGCCGGGAAAGTTGATTCGCGTTGCGTGTTATTCGCCTCCGACCTCCGTGCATCATTTCATCGTAGAATAACCGGCGTGTTTTAAGGAATGCATGGTGGCCTACAACAAAGTTGAGGAAAGGTCACGAAGCGTGGGTTGCGCAATTACTTTTCATCGCGCGAGCGTAATTGCGGAGGATCCGCGTGCTCCGCGTAGAGGGAAAAAAGAAAGAGGAAGAAGGGAAAGATAGAGGCGGAAAATATTCTTTGTACCCGTTTTCGTTCAAGTCGTGTTGAATGCGAACGAGGGTTTCGTGAAGCAAATTCTCAGCCGAAGGCAGAGATATCCCTTCAGGAATGGAACTGTTGCCATTTCCGAAAGGAGAGCGAGAAGTAAGAAAGAATAATGAAACCTTTTGTTGAAATCTGATACTTTTTATAATAAATCAAAGCTATAAGTGACACGCCATAGTACTATATTCCACAACTAAAATTCTTTCTCTCAGATAAAAGAAATAATTAAGAAAGGTTTTTCTACAGAAAGAGTTCAAATGAATATTATGAGCACAATATTCATTCACGAATATTCATTTCTAATTATATATTTTTCTGAAGAAAGAATGTGGAGACAGATGTACAGACAGAATAGAAATAATGTTTCTTTATGAGAGCAACTTTCGCAGCTAAGAATTTTTGCAGCTAGGAATTTTCGTTGCTGTAGGAATAGTGCGCGTATTTCTTAATAAAAACTTAGCATTCTTTAATCGTAAGAAAACGCAATATTGCTTAATCAATTCGATAATTCCATCATCGCTTGATAGTATTTATAATATTTGATTATTTCAGCACAATAAAGTCCAGCTATTACTTATTGCGTTTCTGTTTCTGATCGCGAATTGCAGATTAAATCTAGATTCCATTAATAAAACAATATGAAAGAAATGTGCTGTATTTGTAAAACTAAATTCCGAGATCTTAAAAAAGTTATTTTTTATGTTTTATTTAACGTAATTAATATGTTAATTAATATCGGTATTAATTAATAACGTACAGACTTCCGCTATTGTTTCATCATTTTCTTAGTTTTGCCGCTTACGTCCACATAATAATAATAATGATCTTCAAACATAATTAATTACTTCTTAACCAAAGATTTTTAATATTAAAATTTAAACAGGCGACAGAAAAACTTGGTTTCGAGAATTAAACGCTGTTACTTATGCGTGAATTAACACTAAGTGACATTTAATTAACAATTCTATATAAAATTATGAATCATACGTTTTGATTTTATTTTAAGTCAAATTAAACCATCTCAAACTCTTCGAAGATATTATTTATATTTTAAATATTCTTCGTATATACGGATCTTATACTTTCATCGGAAAGTTTTTTTAGCTTATTTATCACCGTATCGCAGAGGATGGCTCAATGTAGAGCCAAAACGATTTATAATTTTACAGAATTATTAATTGAATGTCACTTAGCATTAACTTATGCTTAATTACCTGCGTTTATCTCTCAAAGCTAATTTCCCCTGTTATTCATTAAAATAACAATCTTTTCATATTTACGTATTATAAATAGTTATTTGAATTTTACCTATATTCAATAGATATACAGTATAATAAAATTATTAATTATTTGAAAATATTTACTAACCTGTAGATTGTTTATTTTTCAAAGTATTTTTCAACGAAATGAAGAGAAATTTAGTCGGTATCTTCAAATAAACTTCATAAAAGGCCGGCTGATTATATCATCTCATTGAAAAAGAGTAACTTTGCAAACCCATTTATTTTGTCAAACTATATTCTCTCAAAAAAACGCTCTAACTATGTTAAAATCTCAAAAGTTATTTTATAGCAGTTAAACATTAAACTTCTGTTATATCAGTGACAAGAGAGCTCAACAATTTTACAACAAAGAGAAAGCCGCATGCGATGTACGAAGAGTAATTACTGATCGAGTCCACAATGTCACTTCCATTGATGCAAATTAACAACATCTGATTAATTATCACATAAAGCCGCGGGGAGCAATGGAGATTCGATTTATTGGACGCGGTTAATTTATCGCCGGGCGAACTGGCGTTCTCAGCGGAGAGAAATTTTCGCGCGAGCAAGAGCGAATTTTGGCTTGACGCGCACGAAATGTCGCTCGGCACGCATGGCGAAGGAAAGCGGTGCATTTAGGCATGCACGCACGAGGGAAAATCTCGAGCGAGCGAGCGAGCGTGATCGCCTCGGCTCGTTACAAGCACTGAATTTAATCGGCCATCAAAGCACGAGCCCGAGATCGACATGCCGTCACGGTCGTCCCTCCAAGGACGTGTCTTGAGAGTCATCTCGTTACGCGTACATACGTACATACGAGAACATATGTACATACGAGTGCACGATGTGTGCCCGCAGCGATCGAATCGCTGGAACCGGGCAAAACCGCACTTGCGTGTAACGCAATCGTTTCGACGCACCACGCCGAGGCTCGACATTAAATGTCACATTCTAAATAGCGAACCATTACGTAAAGCGTAACTCCCGTAAATCGTTTCCTCGATACGGGAGCGAGAAGCGCCTCGCATCGTCGCCGTCGGAGACGGCGAGACTTTCCCACGTTGCTCGTCCGAAGAAAGTCACGAAAATAACCCTAATTCGCCGACATTAGGCCATCGCAGGAGGAAAAAAAGGCATTAATCGCGAAGACGAGGACGACAGTAGATCGTTTTTTTTCCTGCTCGACGATTAATCACGGAACATAATAACGTGTATCGAAAAATTAGGATATTTAACTGGTTCCCCGTTTTTTGTAACATTGTAAGCTTCAGTTACTTTCGAAAGGAAAGATTGGAGAGTTTGAGGTCTATCTTCCCGTCTAGAAGGATCCAATTAACTCTAACGACGGTTACAACATGTGGTTGATAAAGTAATTTGTAGCAATTATTCGTAGTATCGTTATATCATTATTCACACAAAAAGGGAATTTGTTTCCAGAAATATGCTTAATCCGCTCCGTATATAACATTTTCATGCATTTGTGCTTCTCAAATCTCTTGATTTTAAGCATCACTTTTTCTCAGTGACTGACGTTCATTTCTATCAATGCCAGATTAACTTTACGGTTACATGTGGTTGATAAAATAATTTGTAGCAATTATTTGTTGTATCGTTAGTCACACAAAAAGGAAATTTGTTTCCAGAACATATTACATTTTCATGTATCTGTGCTTCTCATATCTCTTGATCTTTAAGCATCAATTTTTTTTTCAATGACGAATGTTCATTTCTATCAATGGAGATTAGCTTTATTCCTGCCTTAACTTGCTCTTTACTTCTCTCTAATAAAATTAGAAAAGGATGAAAAGTGAGTTAAACCGAGATTAAAGCTAATTTACATTAGACATGAAAGTAATAATCCGTACAAAAAAATCATAAACTGAATCCTCAAGAAAGAAAAAAAAGCAGAGCTAGCAATTTGAAATGTGCACAAGTGCCTAGGTGTCATAGATACACGGGAAAAAAAGTTAAAAGAGGGATAACGCGAAGAAAGGAGTGGGAAAGAGAGGAGAGGGGTAAACCGACTGAGGCCCCTCCCTCGTACCCCCACCGCACGGAAGAAGGATTATACGGACCCAGCAGAACTCCCCACCAGATATCCCCGACAGGATCCACAACCCACCTGTACCACTCGGTTAGACCGTGCACGCTTCTCCGCTGATCCGACGCACAGTATGCCCATAAGGCCCATTCGAGGTATACTTACGAGAGCGCGCGCGCGAGAGAGCGAGCCGAGGACGGCGAGCGAGCGAGCGAGCGGAGGACCGATCGGGCAGCCGAAGTGGGACCGCAGAAAATAAACGTGCCTGAGGTGGGGGCCGATTCAAGAATCGATGTGGACACCCTCGCCTACCAAAGTCATTCACCTAACGGTCATCGGCGCGTCAAGAGTCCTCGTCTTCTTCCGTTATCCGGTCTCGCCAATCGCGGGAACGCGCGATCGTCATCGGTGCCTAGGTACCTGTTGCGCGGTCGGGACCGCACGGTGACTCGGAACACGGACATTTCGGCTAATTTCAACTTTTTGAACGTTCTGGGACTACGAGATTACCGGAGAGTGGTGGATTCTTTGCGAAACTATATTTCGAGAATCAGGTAGTGTGCCCGGCAGAGTTGTCGAGTTGATTGACAGGAGAGACCTTTGTTCCAAAAGTCTACACATTAAGACCAGTGAAGATATAGTCCAAAGTGCGTAATTGATCGGTTTTGTGAAGTCTCGCTTCTATCCGCCGGTCCCGTAGTGTCCGACGTTTTGTAAAATGACGACAAGTGCCTCGAGAGACGTGGCCCGGAAAACTAGTTAGGATACCGTGGAGTGCTCCGTCTGAAGTTGAGTCGCTGCCGTTCATATCTACGCAACGTTAACTCATCGCAACAAAAGTACGTACATACATACTTGATGACAGTCTGGCCGTCAGATTAAGGACCTGTGCGCCGTGAAATATCTATCCAAAGTTTGGAATGACATCTCTTTCAAGTCTTTCTTCAGAAATGTCAGTTTACGTCGCGAAAAGGTAGAAGATGTTCATTTGAAGCTACAGCCGTTCAGCATGTCCAGTTAACTTTCGACATTATACGTCGAGTGCAACGATTTCCTAGAGACGCGCTCGCGTTCGACGCAGTCTTAATGACACCGGACCGTGTAATTCCCGCGTGCGCGCGGCAACGACGGTGCGATCGAGCACGCGAGAGCGATGAGAATCCGCCGGGGAATCGGTTCGTCGCGGATTAGGCACCGCGATGGGTTTTCGGTCGCGGCTCGTCAGGCCTGATGGACGATTTGCCGAGCCATTCCGTCCTGGCGAGTCGTGGAATTTATTCGCGGCATCGCGCCGCGACGAATCGTCCGCGCGCGATTCGATCGACGGGCCGGTTACGACAATAGAATCGGAAATAGCGCTGCGTTGCGTCGCGATGTGAAGGCCGATCGGCGGAACGCGCGCCGCGGAACAGCGCATTTCGTTTCGAAAGGGCGGAAGTCGCTCTTTGCAAACTGGAGCCGTCGTCGGGATGAGGTTGCGCGATGAGGATGCCGGAATCGCACGGGGGATCGATCGATCGCCGCGTCGATAGACGCGCTCGGTCCAGATCGTTGGTTAATTCGGGCGAATAGAGACGCGCGAGCGATTGATCTCTCTCGAGTCGCCGTCGGCCGCCGCTTCGATCCACACAACGCTCCGATATCGAATAAATCTTTCGGTTTATCAAAAAGAAAAGAGAAAGCTACGTTTGATCGTTAAGAATCGCAATGTGTGCAGTTTTCAGTGCACGTCAATTAAAAATAGATCGTAAAAAGTGGTCGTAAAAAAACCCTTGTCGAATCTATCCTTTCTTATGAAATTTCTCCACGTTCGGAACACAGAGAACACAGAGAATGGCGAAATTTTTTACAAAAAAATGGCAAAGGCTTTATCTATTTACGAGAAAAAGTGGTACAGCGAAAGTATTTTATTTACCGGAAAAATGCGTCTACCCGATCTCATATTTTCTTTCCCCTTTCAAAAAAAAGAACGGTTCTTTTTCCTAAATAAAAAATAGGGTTTGAAATACAAGGACATCTGTCTCGAAGCTGTAAGAGTTAAATGCCATTTAATGCCGCTAGCTATTGTTGTGTACCGTTTAGAAAGATCTTTATATTTTTCTGATTTGTAATATTTTTAACCGTTCCTTTAACCTTTCCGTTTCTTCGTCTGTGTCAAAGTTCCGACACAAAGAAAATGATGAATGAGTGCGTTTATCAAATTTTCTTTCCTTTTAGAAAAATGCAGGTAATTAGATTTATTAAATTCGAGAAGGTAAAAATGGGTTAATGAACCGAGCAAGATGTGCGTGCTGGATACATATTATAAAAAATTTGAATAACAAATATATGATAAATATGATTCGATTTAATCGAAATCTAATCTGAAATAAGATAAATCATGTTTAATGCGTAAATTATGAAACGATGATTACAACTTGATAAAGATATCAAGTAAAAAAATATAATTCTAATTAACTTATTGTCTATTTAATATATGAGAACAAAAAATCAAATAAAATTTGCATTTTATATACTTTTTTATTTGATATTTTTATCGTCTCATTTGTAACTGTTCTATCATTTGCACTGAAGACAATATTTCGAGTCGAAAGTCGAAACGTCAGACGTTTTATTTCAACTTTTTATATAATTAGCGCAAATGTATTGTTTGATTTGTTAGCCCTTTTTTATCTATTTGTTTTTAAATTATTGAAGCTTTAAAATTGTCATTATTTTTTATCGCATGCATTTTTTTCACTTTAGCCAAATCCAAGGAACGAAATCGGAGTATTAACGATAATGCAAAGGCAGTTTTTTTTTCTTTTACGATTATTTTTTTGTCCCTTTCGAGTAGTTGCCTCATACCTCTGGAATTCCCTGAAATTGTGTAGTCTACTTCTGTCTTCTTCCGTAATGCTGAAGTATCAACACTACAACCTTCACGGCGAGATGCAGAGCATATAGACTGGCTGATTACAGTTTTACTTCTTTTTCGGTGCGCATTCTTGAGCGCAACTCTATTGTCACATGCTCCGGGATTACAATCGTAATAATTGTTGTGATCGTGAAATTCTCCGGTTACTCAATTTATTAAGGTTCACTGCGCTTCAATGTTTAGCTTAGCGTGAAAACGTAGAATTATGTTATGTAATATTATTTCTACTTAAACAGTTTTTGCCTCATTATTGCGTGTCTACTCTTTGGCAACCTAATTAAATTACCATTACGATTAAATTTAGATTAAAGAGTGCGACCAAACTCCTTTTTCCGTACTTTGAATTTTCTAATAAATGATACACCGAATTGAAGCTAGAGCAAGTAGATTAGAAATATAAAATCATATAAAGCTTCTCATTCTTCATTTGATTAAGAATATAAAATCTCAGATTATTATTCTCTCGATGGAAATAAACGATCCAAAAAGTTGTAATTTTATTGAGATTGCAATTTTATTGCAATCTTTTGGATTATTAAGATTTTATTATATTCTATTAGAACATTCAAAATACGAAAAGGCTAAATTTGGCCGCACTCTTTTCAAACGATGTTCTGCGTAAAAGAAATTTCGCATTAAAGTTAAAAGCGAATTCTACTCCTCAACGGGAAAGTTCTCTTTTTCGCGATGAAAGATACAACGGGTGAAGAAGGTCAGCGTGGAAAAGGAGGAGAAACGCGGCGCGATTCGCAGAAATTGCGACGATCGATCGCTTTATAAGCATCCGATCGACAAATCTCGCAGCTATCGTCAATATGCTCGCCGAGCGGAGACTTCGCGCGGGAGGACGTTATGATTCTCACGGCTCGCCGGGGCCTGTTTGGCACAACAATTGCACGGAATCCGCAAGGTCAGGCCTCGTGGCGGTCCCCGGCGATCTCGGCGATGATCATTGCCGCCGCGATATAATGCGCATCGAGGCTCTTGTCGCCGTGTGCCGAGAAACGTGCGCTTATTATAGAGCGTCTCTCTTTACGATCACAAAATGCGGACCGCCGTCGTCGTCCGGTGCGGAATAGAAGATGGTTCGCGGATAGTTTACGTTACCAGAAATCGGATTTGCATTCTCATGCGACAACATTGTGACGCGACTTACAACGCTTCGTTACGATTGACGTAAAGAAGAAAAAGAAGACGGGAGTCGAATTTCCTCCGAGGAAATTTGCTGCGAGGAAACGTAAGATCCGTCCCGGAAATTGAAAAGAGGAAGACACGACAATAGATCGCAATCTTTAATCCCGCGCGCAGAGACGCGCGGGCTATTACGATTACCGAGCCGTGAATCAGCTATTTACATGCGCCGGCCGCGACGGTCGGGGGATCGGCGTAACAAGTGTGCAGTGGCCACTTATCGTCCACGGACGTAATTGTAAAATTCCCGATTACACCGAATAATTCTCGCGAAGCGAGATAGGTAGATAGCTTTTATTAATCGCCTGGGTAAAACCAGAACGTCGTCCATGGGTATCGCGATACAAAAGGAATTCCTACCAACATTTCCTCGTCTATTTTCGTCGATTTTTTCAGTCTTCGAGTCTTTAAATATTTCCAATAAAGACTATTTAGTTCTACGTAAATGTGCTTGATAGTCACGTGTCATTATGTTAAAAATTATTTTTAAATTAGCTTTTATTAATCGCCTGGGTAAAACCAGAACGTTTCTACCACGAATGATTTCCTTGTCTATTTTCCATCTCCAAGTCTTTAAATATTTCTAATAAAAATAAAATTTTGTTCTACGTAAATGCATTTTAAAATTAAAATTATTTTGAAATTGTGCTATATTTAGAAAGTTATAAATAAATAATATTATAAAGTAAGTAAATACGCCATAAAAGAAAAAGACACGAGAATCTATAATTGATTAATTACAATTTAATATTTTTAATTGTCATAATATGCGTGATTATTTATATCTGACGATTCTTTTTCCATTTCAACGTGGAATCTAATCCGTTAACCTCATTTGATTTTATCTGACGACATTGTGTTGTGTTCTGTTGCGACACCTCGGCACGACAACAATATCATTTAAACATCGCAATTGCATCGGCATGGAACGCACTGCCGTGCATAGGAATCACCAAGTGAGACTTACCTCTTACCGGATGCACACCTCTAATCAACGCAGGTTGCCATTGAACAGGCGCCGTCGGATCATATCTGTTCACCATCCGGCGAATATCATCCAGTCCTTGTCTGCGAGAAATTCGAGCAATTAGGCTTGCAAAATACGAAGCGTCGAGACTGTCGCTAATAAGATTACTAGATTGTAGGGGCAGAAATTACAATGCCTTTTAACTACTTGATGATTAGCTAATACTAACGAGAATGTTTATTTTGTCTCATCTGTCGCTTCACCTTATCAAAGGCGTGCAAAACGGCACAACCAAAGATTCAAACGACAATCCAAGTTAGTCAGAAGTCTGGGCACTGCCTTATGAATATTAAATTCGAAATTTTCATTATCGCCCTACAGAATAATCCGACTGCAGTTGAGAAACGCTCGGCGATGTCGTTGGCTCCTGTCGGCCGTCGAGCGTCAGCGAGCAAGCCGCGACACGGATACCGCCGGTTTTTTGACAATGTTAGAAAAATCTCGTAAACCGTGGCGACAGCCGCGATCACGTAAGAGGAGATATTTGCGCCCTGAACTCGAAACGGCTCAAAATAAATCATCGAGCGTGAAATAGATCAAACGGATTTGCAACCGCGAAATCCCGGCCGGTGATCGCCGTACGGCGCGACGGAAGTGTACATGGATGCAGGTAAGACGCAGAAGAAGGAAAAAAAACACACACAAACACGGAATTGCAAGCCGCGTACAGTATGCCGCGGCGGTCGGGAACGGCGGCATCCGCAAATGATAAGTGTCAACGACTGTTGGGTGTAGGTCAGGAGAGACTCCGTTGATCAAACAACGTCGATGTCTTTTCCATTAGTTGAAATTTACTTTCCCATTTAGCGACAGTCTGTCACGTATGAAAGTCGCTGGAGGTAGGTACGGTCGTGCCCTCGGACCGCAGCAAGCATCCAGGTCACCGCTATTGTCCCATATTCCCGTTCACCGGGCGTTTCGGTAAAGGGAAAAATTCCCGACGGGATGTCGGAAATACGTTGCGGAGACGGACGAGAAAAAGGGGGAAACAATATGAAAAATGAAAAAGGCGGAGAGACCGCCGGAGAGAAACGTCAGGCAGGGGTCCGACCCGTTCGTTTCCGATCCGCGGGATCGTTCCGCTACGCAAATGCACGTTATGCAAGGGATCACGGCGTGAAATAAGAGCGACGAGGTGTGAAAACGAGACCGCGGAGCCACGGTCCGTTTTCTGGACGATCGGCCAAAGAAGGCGAAAGGAGTCGGTGAGGAACTTGAAAGGAACGGCCGCGCGCGCGCGAGAGAGAGAGAGAAAAAAAGCAAGCGCGCAAGAGTTTTCCGCTCGTTGAACGTAACACGCACCGCTTTGCCACGATCCAGCGATTCGCGCTCGCGCCGCGCTGCAAAGCGGCGGCGCATTATGCAACGCGCTTCTTCTCTTACCCAATCGCGCGCGCGATCGGTGTAGGCGCGCACGATAAAGATTGCATCGTCGGCTTGTCAAAGATACCGGCGCGTCCGATCTACTTTTCGTTTCCGTCGCGTAGGAAGCGGCTCACGCGCCGGGAAGAAGCGTCGTGCGATCGTTTTGCGGTGACGCAAGCGTGCAATAATTTCGATACGTCTGACGGTCCGTTGGTTTTCTAGTGTTTCCCAACGCCACGTTTTCTCACAGAAACTCGTGGAATCGTTCGGAAAACATTTGATATGAGAATGGCGATGTAAGAGCAAGCAGTATGCCTAGAAGAAATATTAAACGATATTAGATAAAGTGCAAGGCAAAGATGCTTGAAAACACTTCCACAAGTTTTTCTCTTGTCACCTTAACATTTCTTTTAATATCGCGAAGACAGTATATTGGCAGAATTAATTCAATTGTTATACAATTACACAATTAATTGATAATTTTGATTACGCGTACGCATTCTATATTTCAAATCTGCGTATCTAAATTGAAGGAATGAATTCAGTATGTCAAAACAAGAAGCTTTTCTATTTGACATTTTGATCAAATTTAAAAAATAATACTTTCCCAAATCAAAATGTAATAAAAATGGAGTATTACTATTTTTAAATTTTCAAATTAAATTTAAATCTGATTCACCCTGTATATCGGTAAGAAATATTTGACATCCTTTAAAAGAGAGAACTAATTTCTACATCTATTTTGAAAAATTCTGGAAAGAAGAACGACCACATTTTGTGTTGGAGATAGCAGTTGTAATTAGTGTTAACAATCAGATTTTACCATTTATGAGTTAATCCTGAGAGAATAAATAAATTATTAGATAGTTTAGGATGATATTTAGAATGATATTATCTGAATGATGAGATTTTTCTGAATATCTTAACAGAACATCTAAATGTAATTACAGAAATAATACTCTCACATTGCAAAATGCAAAGCAATTCATTTGTACATACATACACAGCCAGTTTGTCAATGCATCCAGAAATCAATTGTTTTCTATTGCAGATGAACCAACAGTGCAAGGTGTGTGGCGAGCCAGCGGCCGGCTTCCACTTCGGTGCATTCACCTGCGAGGGTTGTAAGGTGAGTCTTGTAGTTTAATTTTCCATCTTTCTCTTTCCTACAATTGCGCACAATTGCGCTGCGCAAAACTGAATTGAAAATTGGTCAACGGAGAGAGATTATATTTTACATGAATTCTCTCAATCTTTATTTAAATTTAAACTCGTATCTCGTTATGAAAAGCGACAATGAAAATCTTTCTACCATCTTGCCTAAAATTGCTGCGTTCTAAAGTAAAAGTACCAATGCCTGAACATTTTGATTATTTCAGTCTTTAAATACGAATATTTAATCTTCCAACATAGGATACATGTACATATTAGATGTATGTATATATATTCATGGTTGAAAGTTTAAATATTCGTATTTAAAAACCAAAATACTAACAATGTCCAGCTTTAAATACTACTGCTTATTAATTCTTTTTGGGTGTAGTTTAGTGTAGACACAAATCCATGCGAATCAACCATGTAGTCATAAGTAGTCGTACTAGATCTATTACTTTTACTGAAAAATGCCGGCACCAATCAAAATTGATTGTTTCATAACTTTTATTGGAGGATTTCTAGTTTACATCCAAAAAGGACTCGATTGATGAGCAGCAGTGTATATACAGGGTGTCTCAGACCTAACGCACCACCTGCTAATGGTAGATTCTTGAAGTCATTTAGAGACGAAAATCTTAATATCAAATCCTAATATCAAAATGTTGAGGTTACAATAGTTTTTAAGTGGGAAGCGTTTAAAGATAGCCAATCTGGTTGTTAAAAATTTGCGCGCTTAAGTCTTGGTATTAGGATTTTGGTACCAGAATTTTCGTCTCTAAATGACTTCAAGAATCTGCCATTAGCAGGTGATGCGTTAGATCTGGGACATCCTGTATATACACGCGGCGTCAGAAATGCCTAGTCTAGAAATATGAAATTGGCCACATATCAGGGGAATCTGTTGCGACAAATCTTCTGAAGATTTGTCGCAACAGATTCCCCTGATCAATAGATTCCTCGCAACAGATCAATTTAAAAAATTCACGCTTTTGATTGGCTCCCGCAACAGATTTCCTGATACACAGCCAACTTCATATGGCTAATTGTAAGTATTTCTGACGTCATGTGTAGATACATATCCGAATACTTTGCCTTACATTCTTAATACCTACGTAATTATTACTGTACATTATCAAGAATGGAAAGTATATACAAGTTGAACGGAGCAAGAGTGATGACATAAGCTCGGATTCGAACTTGTATCTTGTACTTGGCGTTACACGCTCGAGATACTGCAAGGGGAGAGTCGCGTTCCGGGGGAATTGCTCCGCCGCAAGGCAGGCGGACGTGAAGGAAATCGGTCTCACACCGTCGAAAAAGCGCGTCCGCGATCGAGAGGAAAGAACCTCGCTCCTGATCCATCGCTCTAATAGCCAAGTTTTCCTCGCCGGCGCGCTCGCTCGCTCGCTCGCGCTCTTTCTCGGCCGCGGCGACGAGCGGAGTGCCGCCGGCCGCGCCGCCGGGGCGACGCTCTTTCCCGCGGTTTCGCAAAGAGCACCAACGGGCAGCGAGCGATCGCTTTCACGAGCCGCTCCGTGGCCGAGGTTAAACGTTCGGTCAGGCATGCGTGTCAACCTGTGGTCCGGCGTGGTCCGAAAGCAGCCGCGAGTGCACGCGCCCGCGATTCCAGTTGAAACGCAACAAACCGATTTCCGCGCGCCGCATCAGCGTTGAAAAAGCCGCGGAGCGCTTGCTCCGAAGCGTGAAGCAGCGCTCGAGGAGCGAGAAAAACGGGGACGGCGTGGCGCGGGGCGGAGGAGAGGGGTCGCGCGGGATCGCGCGCGGAGGAGGGAGAGCTGACATGCTACGATGGGCCTGAAAACGAAAATAACGAAACGAAACAATGTCGTGCTGACGTAACCGTGAACTAGGGCGGAAACAATTGTGGCGGACAAGTGCGAAGCGCCGGAAGCGGCGTCTCGAGGCGACCCGGCGATCGGAACGAAAGAGGCTGGGGGGAAGCGGGGGATATCTCGCGTGCGCCCGGGCCCTGCTCCCTTTTCCTGTTGAATAATAAGTTCCTCGTGTTTGTAATTAAACGCTTAAATGTGGAATTACAAACATCATTGATGGGCGCTCGCTGTGAAAGGCGAAAGAGGCCGAACTTGAAGAGAGAGAGGAAAAAAGACAAGTTTATTTCGAATAGTAATCAACTTTCGCTCGTTAACATGACGCGTGACAAACGTTGTTCTCCAAATTCCAAAATCCTTTGTCTTCCAACTCGCAAACATATTAATATTAGAAGTGCTAATAATTTCTACTTGCTGAAAAAACTAAGCGGTCATTTTTTACTTGATACTTGTAGTTAGTCGTATGAATTATGAAAATTATGAAAAATTAAATAATTCATTGAAATAAAGGAAATGATTGATAGAAAATTATAAAATTTCAGAACCCTATTTCTTACAAGAAATAAGTTAGAGAAAAAGCGTCGAAACTGACATTGATCTTCTAAAAAGACATACTCTTATTTCTCGGAAAGTAAATATTATCCTTTTTCAAAACGCGATCTGTTTAATTAGTTAATTCATTCAGCACTCACGCACAATTCGTATTTCTTGTTTGTTTATATACTAAATTAGCTTATATCAAACTCTTGAAATTTAAAAGTTTTATCCCTTTGCCAAAAATTACTAATTAATTTTTATTAAATAATTGTACGTGTATATATAAATGTTAAAGTTTATTTAAATATATATTTAGTTTGAACGAGTTAATGTATTATAAAACCATTTATTGAAACGTAATACCATCTTTCTAACATATTTTATAATTTTTAATAGATATGTCAGTTTTGGTAATTTGTCAAAGCTCAATTTGTCAAAGCTCAATTTTCGTGTGTCTTAAAAAACATTATTTTTTTTAAATTTTTAAAAGCTAGAAAAAATACTATAAAAAGTATGATATCCCCTGATAAAAAGTAATTTTAAATATAGGTATATATTTATATTTATACATATATGTACATAAATTTTTATTTCGTGCTTTCAGCTAAGAGATAACTTTAAAAACAAAATGTCGGTATTGATGCTCTTTTCTATTAATCAAAAAAATAGAAATGGTCAGATACTTCTGGTGTTAAACAAGTTTTCCGAAGACCTAACAATTGTCCAAACGTAGTACTACGAAACGAGCATAGCTTGGCTTCCAAGTAGGACCGTTTGCATAACTCGGACTCGCGATGGACGAAGGGGCGTGCGGTGCCAGGGAAGAGAGAGAGAGAGAGAGAAAGAGAGAGAGGAAGAGAGAGAGAGAAGTAATAACGGTAGCATTTTCTCAATTGTGTCATCGCTTCTGAAGCGTCGCGCGTTCCTTTTCCTCCTCGCGTAAGCGCGTCGCGCCCGGCAAGAAGGTGGAGGACAAACGACAACGACAACAACGTCGACGACGGCGTAAAACAAGTGGGACGCGATGCCAGCCCATAGGTCTCGGCGGTGCGCGCATCGAGACCACCAGGCCGCAGGAAGAGCTCGTTTCCAGGGCAAACGAACCAGAAACGATTAATAATATGGCGTGCGTACGGGCAGAAAAAGCGAAAGTGGACAACGCGGCCGCACCGCGCGCGTCCCTTTAAACGGCTCGGCGATCCGCTCGCCGATGTGACAGTCCGCCGTGCGCCGAGCGACATATAAACCACCGGCGATTGGGAAATTCTAGCCATCAATCCAAGCGAGGCGAGCCGAAACTGTCTCGCAACGACCTGGCTATAAAAAAACAGCGGCTCGCAATGGCGATATACGTTTAAAACGAAAGATCTCAGACACACACAGTGTAAAACGGACACCACCAATCAGATTGCTCAGTTGGATAAGGTTAGAGTAAATTTATATAATTTGATTAGTGGTGTCCGTTTTATGTTGTGCACAATATTTTGTGCAAAATTAATACGCGCATTCTATAATGTTATTCCACAAAACATCTTCTTTACGTAAAAATTTAGCAAGTCGCTGCTTTGTTTTGTCAGAGATTCCATCTTAAAGTCGCGCCATTGAAATCATCACGCCATTCATCACGACCGAGATATTTAGAGCGATAATTTTTTATGTATCTCCCTCTGTGCAAAAAGAGAGACACAAAGAGAAAGAAATCTCGACGACGAGTGGAGTGGGGGAACCGTTGTTCCCCATCTCCGGTACGAAAGCAACGAGCGCAGTGTCGGAATCACGTAGAATTGCACCATTTGGGCAATTAGCACGAGAACAGCACGCCGCACGCGCCTCCGACCAACGACCCCGCCGCATCCCCTCTACCCCGCTCTCGTACGCCATGAATGGGACAACGAGAGTGTACGGTTACACGCTAACGACTCCGGCGTTGTTGTACTTGTTACAAGTGTTACAATGCCGCTCGTTGCAGTGTCGCGTCGATATTTTCCACGAGCCTCTTCTCGTCTCTTTTCGTCGTCTCTACCGGAACGTGGCTGGCATGAGGATTTCGAGATACAACTGATATTATTTTTAACAAGTATCACAAACTTGTAGAAAACACAATAAAAATTAAGCCTAGAATTGCAAAGTTGCACAGAGAAAAATAGTTTCTTTGGATTTAATAAAATTTGTAAAAGGCAAAAAAATTTAATCGTTAAAATATAGTTTAATCAAATTAATAGTTGAACTAACAAATGTGATTGTTTAACTTACCAAAAAAATATATTTTTTAAAGAAATAAAATTAGAGAGAGTCTATTTGTATGAATTTACTAGCTTAATGATTATTTTAAATGAACAAATTAATTAAAATAAATGTGAATCAGACATATATAAAGTATCATTTTAAATAGTTATATTTCCATTAAACAATATGATTTAATGTAACGAAACAGTCAGGTTTATATTTAATGAAATAATGCTTTTTTAATAGAAGAAATATAAATTAAATCAAACATGTATACTAAATATAAAGAAATGTTTTGTTTTCTGTACAAAACTTGATATTTTACAAATAAATTTTTAATTTTTACGTATAACTAATTAAATTACTTTTACGTATAATTAAATTCCTTAATGGAAATGATTTATTCGCGTATTCTCTAGTATAATTCATACTTTTTTGGTATCGCATGTAAACACGACTCTCTATATATTAATTTTTAACGCGCGTGAGCGAATGCATTTCGCATGCAGTACATTAGTGCTAATTGGCCCGCTCGTGATTCTTGTTGCAGTCTTTCTTCGGGCGCTCGTACAACAACCTGAGTAGCATCGCTGACTGCAAGAACGACGGCAAGTGCGTGATAAACAAGAAGAATCGCACCGCGTGCAAATCCTGCCGGCTGAGAAAATGCCTCTACGTCGGCATGTCCAAGTCCGGCTCGCGATACGGCCGCCGGTCCAACTGGTTCAAGATCCACTGTTTGCTGCAGCAGCAGCAGCAGCAGGAGCAGCAGCAGCAGCTGGAGCAGCAGATACAGCAGCTGGAGCAGGAGCAGCAGCAGTCGCTGCAGCAGCGCCCGCAGCATCCGCCGCAGCACTACCACCAGTCGGCGATTCTCATGACGCATCAGCTGGCGCAGCAGCAGCGTAATTCGCGAACCTCGCCCATCCATGGCATTCACAGTGGCAGCCACGGCGGCAGGGACGAGGGCCTGATGATGAGCGCGGACGACTACAAGAACTCCAACTCGCCCAACATCAGCTCGCCCGAGTCGCACAACAGCGACAGCTCCGTCGACGTGTCCGAGAGGAGGGCAGCCTTCGCGCACCACAATATACGATCACTCTCGCATTTGCCGGTCGATCTGTCCACCCTGAGCCTGAGCTCGTTGACCTTCCCTCTTGGCGGTATGTCGATCCTGCCGTCGCCCTTCCTCCCGCATCCCTCCAACATCATGTTTCCCTACACTCCGGTGTACGCGCCGCAGCACGGTACAACCCACCCCCTCCTGCCGAATCATCCGCCCTTCATTCAACCCCCGCTGCAACGTTGCTCGCCGGTTACCACGAGCGAGGAGAGCGACGAGCTCGCGACCGCCACGACGTCGACCATGACGACGACCGTGGCCACGACGACCCCGATGAGAATCTCGGCCTCGTCGACCGACGACAAGGACTCCTACGAGAAAAACAACAACAACGACCGATTTTGCCTAGACATGGCCCTAAAGAGGACAAGGTCCGAGCAGGAGGAACAGATGTCGGAGAAACGCTCCGCGAAGAAGATGCGGCTCTCCGAAGAGACTAGCTCGACCGAGTGCAGCCCGGAACGGGAAGTCGCCTGCCCGCCACCGCAGGACAATCCGATAGATCTCTCCATGAAAACCGCTGCGACACCCGTTAGTGATCAGAACGAGGCAGACGACGAGCTAGATAGCGTCAGCGATGCAGAAAGCTCGGCTGCGAAGAAACCGATAGATTTAACGACGAAATCCTAAGATCTATTCTAAGATCTAATTCGAAAGGACAGGAACAGTTGAGATGAAATGACGATAGTCTTCTTTCTTATCTAGTAGAGATATATCCCTGTTGGGACAAAGTGTATCACGCTTCATTTAAATTTACTCACACACATACAGTTGTTTTCGCAGTTTTATTTGACTTCAAAAATGGGAATGTGTTTTAAAATAACATTATTAACTTTATATACATGAACAGTGTGAAAGAGAAAAAAATTTTTTTATCTCGCTATTCTCTGATTACAAGATCATGTGTACACGAACAGCTTTTTCGTCGCGTAATTTTCCTATTCATATATATGGGATCAAATTGTAAGATAACCCGTGGATATGGGATAAGGTTCGAAAAAATCGATTTCGAGAAAATCGAATTTGTTGCCGTTTGAGACTACAAATGGCGAGTCCAATTTGTTAGTTTTATATATATATATATATATATATAAGCGAACGCGATCGTCATTGTGCGCTAACAACGAAAATTACATTTCGATTCTAGATACGAAGTAGAAAGAGATTTGTTTATATCGAGTAAATGTTTGAGTAACGAAATAAAATAGTTTATTACATTGATTGAGGCATTTGCGTTGGTATTTATGTTAGAGCGAGAAAGAGAGAGAGAGAGAGAGAGAGAGAAAGAGAATTTCATTTAACGCTATACTGATTACACTGAAATTCAAAATGCAAATAAAAAAACAGCTTAAAAATAGCGCTCTCTTTCAGTCTAATAGAAAAATTTTACTTGTATCTGATGATAAAAATATTAATTCATACAAATTTCAGCATATATACAGGGTGTCCTATTTTAATTTAGATATTGAAATATCTCGAAAATAATGCATTTTTAAAAAAAGTTTCAAATAAAAGTTGTAGGATTTGAAAGGGGTACTCAGATAAGCTATTTAGATTTTGGGTCTAGAGTTCTTTTTGGGTCCAATAAAACCCAAGTTGATTTTTTTAACGGAAACATGTATTCTTTATTGCAGAATTCTTGGTAATTTTTTGCTAAACCTCCTCCAACAAATAGCGCTTAAAGTTCTTTTTGGAGGAACATTTCAGAATCTCTAAAACTAAAAAGATAATTATATTTTTCTATCATCAATAACACTGGATCGTCCGTTGATCTTGTCTTCATTGGCCGAAATGTGTTTCAAAATAAGAACTTTGAGCGCTATTTTGCGCCTGTTGAAGAAGATTTAGCGAAAAATTATCTGGATCTTATTGGACTCAAAAAGCTCCAAAATCTAAGTAGCGCTTATTTTATAAATCTTTTCAAACTCTATAACTTTTATTTGAAACATTTTTTTCGAAAATGCATTGTTTTGGAGATATTTCAGTGTCTAAGTTAAAATAGGACATTCTGTACATATACATATATAATTTATTTATACATATATATATAAAATTACATATACGGGGCATTCTTTCTCAACGTTATACCCCCCCCTGCCCATTTTACATTTTTGTTAAAAAAACTTTCTCTGGGCTCAAATTACAGCAAATTTTATCTATTTTTCCATGCCGTGTGGCAGTTTTAAAAACTTCAACATGGTTAACCAAAAATGACGGATAAGTGTAACTGCAACGTGAAATATAGTATTAAAATCATTTTAATAAAATGTGTGGATTTTCATGATAC
>VBVR01002417.1:0-22722 GCA_011638315.1 Tetramorium parvispinum
TTTCTATACCTTCCTCTCTAGTATTTTAAAATACTGTACCTTCATGCGCGCGCGTATATGTCTCGTTCAAGCAGATTTGCGGCGAAAAGGAAACCACAAGAAACACGCGTTTACGGTAGAGAGTAAGAAAAAAAACTAAGAGGCGCGTTTATTCCGGGTTAGCGGATACGCAAGTGAGACCCTATCTCATTTTACCAGGGCGGCTAAATGCAGGAATGTTGTGGCGCTATCTTATCCACGTGTTGACTGATTAGATAAGAAAAGGCCCCGCTGGAATCGCTGGGCCGATTTTTTCACGCCACTAAACTGCCCAGTAAATTACAACGACGATATTCGAGAAAGAAACAGGACAACAGAAAATTATTCCTTCGTTCTTCGCCTCAAGAGCAAAAGGTAAACTCGAGCGCGATCGAAATCAGGGGCATTTCCGTTTTCCGGTATCGATCGTTCTGCAGGTCAGCTCGGTGACGTAACGATTTGTGTGAGCCATGCCAAAATAGAAATTAAATCGCGACGGTTAAGATAAAATAAAATTCCTCGCGCCGCGCGGCCGCTTCGCCGCATGCGTGCTCAAGTCCGCGCGGGCGGCTTAAGGCGGGCGGCGGATTTTAAACATGGCGGTGCAGTAACGCGGACAGGCGCAACGTGCGTCGATCAATACCACCTTGCTTAATATCAGTTCTGAAACTCCGTACAGCCGGTACCGCCGGAGAGATAGCCGGCACCCGCGTCAGCGAAGTAGGGCTAAACGCGTTACGGCGCGGCGTCTCCGGCAATTAAGAATCGGCGAGCGTGGATGGCCGACCATCGATTTCCGGCGTTCCAGCGGCGGCGGGACGGCGATAACTCCGGTTATCTCCGACAGCGTCGCAATTCGCGCAATTATCCTTAATTTATCGAATTGAATCCTTATGCGACAGGAGACGTTGTTCGAGAATAAGCCAACGCGACGATAACGATCTCCCCGCTTGAGATAGGAGCTTTTAAAGTTGGGAGATGTCCTATAGCCATCAGTCGCGCCGCGTGCCATTTATATTGTCGAGTTAAGAATTGGATTATTGATGGAAAAGTAGAGTTAAATCGTGACGCATTACTCACCCTCGTGGCGCCCTTGCCTCGTCCCCTTCCGCGCTCTCGGAACGTCCCTTCGCCGGTCTGCAGGTGGTACAGGTGCTGAAAAACGAGGAGGGAGCTGTTAAACGCGTGGGCGGATTACAATTTATAGTCAGCCGGATCGCCGTTTATCGCCGCATCGCGTTCGGCTATCGTAAAATCAAGGCAACCGTATCGCCTCAATTGACCTCGTTAAGTTCAATAGAACCGGTAATAAAAGTATAACTTCCATGGCCGATGCGTGTTAGATTAGATTCTGGACGCGCGGTGTCCATAAAGTGTTTCGAACTATTTCCAGGGTAGAAAGATCCGAATTGGGAATCGCGTAGACCGCTAACTTAATTTACCGCTCATCTGATGGCGTTTTCATCGACTTGACCTTTCCATCCTTTCCGACATTGATTATTTTTATTAATAATTATATTTCACGCAGATAAATGCCTCAATGAGAAATTTAATTTATTGGCTCAAATATTTTTTTGTCACGTCGTAACGATGAAAACGCGGCGTATGTAAACATGACGCTTTGTTACTATTATTTTGCGATTGTTATGTACATTTGCAATGTTATTATGCACAAGAGAAACGCGAAGCTTTAGAATGTATTTTCCGTTTTCCAGCATCGAATATCTCACAAGATACAGGAAACATTTTCGTTGTGCGTCGGTAACATGACTGTTTTATCCGCAAACTTTTTTTAAATTGTGGCCACCTGACAAAATTGGCCGCCAAACGGAAACATACTTGACATTTTCGTGTTCCAATAAAAATCAATTTCGTAACAAATTATTGCATTTTTAGAAATATAAGTGCTTTATTCGTTGCATAAAATACAGAAAAATACAGAAAACTGCATTACCCACAGAAAGTTTCTGCTTACCGACATATGATGCAGTCTCTCGAGAAAACATATGGTAACCGCAAATGGAAGAGTTTACAAAAAGAAATTATCATCTTTATCGACATATGTGAGAAAAAGAATTATCAAGGAAATCGAATCATGCATATTCACAATTAGATAACTAGCTAACTCTCTCAACGTCACAAATAAATAACACGCGAATTTATTCTTAAGAAATGTCTTTGTAGAATAAGTAATTATCTCTGTGAAATTAAATCATTGAAATGGTATAATTAAAGTTAAAATAGTATACAATGTTTTAAACGTAATTAAAATAAGTTGCAAAATTAGAAAAGTTCTGGCTAAAAGAACAGTGAATAGTAACCAATGGATCATAAAAAACTTTTTAATATTCAAACATCAAGCGCTCGAATAACTTACGAATTCGGTGTCTGGCACATTTCTAATTAGCGAGAAAACTTTCCCCTACGAGATGAACGTTTGCTCGTAATTTATTCTAACAAAGCTAATTAAATTTAAATTAAATTAAAAAATGTATCGCATCCCTTTTGCGGAGGTTTCTGAACTCTGGTTTTGATTAATCTCTCACTGAAGCCGCGGTTAGTCATTGCTTTCTTTCTCACGCTTATTTTTTCCCGATACAGTTCTAATCGTTGCATAATTGCACACTGCCATATTGCGGAGAGCAATGAAAACAGTTTATTAATATCTGGCGACTTTTCCGCACTCAAAGGGCCAGGGCGTAATCTGCCATGCGATGAGGTCAAGATTGGTGTGCGAGGGTGAGGGCGAGGGCGACGAGTGAGCATCGAGGTCCAAAGACAGGCGCGGAAAACGTCCCCTTTCGCGGCACACGCACATACACACACACGCGCGTGGGCGATTATGGTCTAATTCCCTTGTACGCGCATTCCTAGCAAACCTGACTGCCTTACCTACCAACCTACCTGCCTCTTCGCGAGGCAACGAGGAAAAAATGCTCTGGTGCATCCGATAAGCACACGCTCGAAAGGTAGGGGCGGCAGAGGCCCTCCACGATTCCACCCCTTTCCGCCTCTACGAGCGAAGAAGATCCATGTGTATATATCTGTGTTCCCTCACGGACCTTTTCTCCCGCCCGCGCAGCTTTCTCCGCGGGCGGAAAAGCGGAGAAAGAAAGAGAGAGACGGACAGGCAGGGTGAAAGGGAGGCAAGGCAAATGTCAATATCGCCGATGCATCGTTGAGAGGGCGGGAATGAGGGCGTAATTAATCGTCGAAGCCAAGAAATCTCTTCCCTCTTTCTCTTCCTCGTTCGATCAATTCGCCGGCGCCTCTCGCCGCGTCTTTCTCTTTCGTTATCTTCCGCGTTTTCTTTCATCTATCCCATCGATTCTCCGTTACTAAACGGAGTGCATTTCGAGTATACCTCCAAGGCACGCAATGTAAATAGTCCTGTAAGTTACGTTGCATCCGAGGAAGCCAGGAGGCAGCCTGGTGGCAGCCGGTGCTTATATTTATTTAAGTTTCGACGACATCGAGCATTCGCCCCCCGAAGGAAGCGTTGTAAGCCCGGGCCGCTTCTTCAGCGCCGGGCCACACATCTGCTACGCGCATCTTCTCAAAATCACGAGAATCCCAATTTGCGGTAATTTAACGTAATAATGACCGGAAGAAGGAGCAACAATTCCGTGATACTTTCCTTATCCCCTCCCCTCGCCGCCGCTCGTTCCCAAATGTCCGTGGTGTAGAGAAATTCGCTGACGCGAAGGGACAATATGACGAGCGGTAGCGTACGTTTTCTCTTATCGGGAGCTGTGCATCTGCCAGTACGAGGAAACGTGTTTACGAAATATTTTAATTACCTTATCGTCAAATCGCCGCGCTCCGGCAGCTGCCGGTCGAAACGCGTGTTTCTAATTGCCGAGCTAGAGCGATGGAGGCTTACAGTGCCGGCTCCTTTTCACGAGGATGAAAAACGTATCACCCGATCGAAACTGTTACATCGTTTCGTGCAACGCTCATTCACGCGATCGTAGAAATATTTTATTGAAAGTCTTATAAAGATCAACTTTCTCCCTCGTGGCGCGGCTTAAAATGGCGTCGGTGTCGCATGCGATCCTCTCGTAGGACACTATAATACATATAATTCTAAAGTTTCAAATTTATGGGTGGCAAAAAGTTCAATTACAAAAGGTCAAACGCGTTTAATAAAAATGATTGGAATACTTGTCAATTTCAATCAATTTCGGGGATAAAATTGTATTTATATTTATATATTTTCTCAGTTTTTAATAGTTTATGCAATAATGATTTGGCGACGATGTCATCATTGGCGAATGGCGTTTTCGAACATCGCAGAAAAGTCTCAATGTGTTGCAAATCCCAGTTGGTCCTCATTCTGTTATTTTCAGCGGAAAGTCACAGAACAAGTTTTTAAGTCTAAGATGACATTAGGGATTATTATACCTAGCTGCCCATCTTATATTACTACTTTATCTTTATTATATTATTATATGTATATTTATATCTTTGTCTCTTGGGCGAAACGTATTGTTCAACACGGAGAAAAATGCGTGTCCTCTTCAGTTGGCTCATCGTCAATACCTCAGAAATTGCGAAAGAAGTCTATTGTCATAATAATCTTTTTTGGATAATATCTGAAGCTTCTTCCCTATCGATGCCAAATAAATGGAACATCTATTAATTTCCATGATTAAGTAATTTATAATTCGTGTCAAAATAATAATAGTCTTCTCATCTTTTCACTCGAGTCTTTAAAGGCTCTTGTGCATGCGGTTTTCATAGTTTTTCTTGTTTCATGGAATATATTTTAGAACCCCTATACTACTACTACTAATCAGAATACGCTTTATTTTATAATATATTCAGCAATATGTTCAGATATAAACGATATAATCGTGACCCGCATATTTTTAGCGATCTTAAAAATGATGCGATGGCGCGAATTGCGAGCTACACTGAGAGAAAAATAGTTACTTTCGGATTTTTTTACTTTCAATCACAATTTTATAATATTCATAACATAATGATGTATATAGTTAAGTTAATCATATTTATTGTTAGAAATATTATAAAATTTATAAAATTATGGTTGAGGCCAAAAATAACTATATTTTTCTCTTAGTGCAGGAAAATATCGAGAAGGCTTTTTCTGAATCAGAAAATAGTTGTTGCTTGATTCTCCAAACAAAAACCGACGATTTCAAGTACGAGCGAATTGTGTGTACAACACGAAAGTACGAAATCATCTATTGGCAACATAAAAATGTGGAGAAAATATATATTAAGTTGCATAGAGATGATGTCAAAAGAGTTGTCGAAACTTATCGATTTTTAAAATGCAGAAACGGAAAAACGGATGACGTGGCAGCGACGAAAAATTCCGGACTTCTATACCCCGCCCGTATTCTCCAGTCGGTCAATAAAGGCGTCCGCCGTCACTTTTGCATTCTGGTAGTCTATTTTCCCCGTTCTTTGTACCACGTATCCATTGCGCGCGTGTCATACGCACGCGGTGAAGAGCCCGATAAAATTGTTAAACGTAACGCGGGGACCACGTTCGCAAAAAATTTTTGTGCTTGTCATCCAGAGGGAAGTCCTTTCCATTACAACTTTCAGCGCCGCATTGAAAAACGGCGTCTGCGTGATGTCCGCCTCTCGGACCTTAAAAGGATCACGTTTTATAGCGATTACGAAAAGTTCTGCTTAGGACCGAGTGTCAATGCTCCTCAACGTAGCTGGAAGACCAACGCCGATTGTTTAAACCACGCTGGTTTTTCGAGATCAACTGACTTTAATTTCATCAAACCATTTTCATTGCGCGACAGATGGCCGGCGACGGGACGGACGAAAAAGCCGTTGCACCCATTAGAAGTGCGGCGGTTAAAAATGGTAGATACGTCGCGTCGGAAGGAAGGACAGGTTGCCGAGCGCAAAAAGCGACGGCAAGTTGAGGTCTCTGCGAATAAATAACGCTCGTGGTGGAAAACCGACTGTAATTAACGTCGGCGAGGAAACCGCGGGATTACACCTCGTGTCTAAATCGTTGAACGAAAATAATCGCCGCGCAGAGTGGCTCGTGCACGATGATATTTTGCACTAATTTCGAACGAGACGCGTGATGTTAAGAGAAAGATTCGCAATAACGATTATATTGCGTATGATAGAGCAATCTTTATTCTTGCCCACCCTTCTTTGTTATGAAACGAAAGAGTTCCGAAATTCAAATCTCTGCCTTCATCCTATGTACAATTTTCAGCGAGACGTTACAGAGGATTTTTATAGATCTAAGTGATATTATAAGGATTTAAATGAGACCCTACTCGCCCATTACACTATTTCTCAATATATAATACCTCCTACACTAAAAAAAATTCTGATTAAAAGCGCATCAGAAAAATCTTGTAAGATTGATAAAATATTCTGGTTATATTATAATAGGAATTTTAGTTATTATAAGTTATAAAGTATTGAGTTTTATTTAATAACTAGAATTTCTATTATAATAACCAAAATATTTGATCAATCCTACAAGATTTTTTGATTCGTCCGTTTTTAACCAGAATTTTTTTCAGTGTATAATTTAATAATATAAATTATATAGTTTTTATAAGTCTTTATAATTCATCTGAAGAATTAATGACTTTGAAATTTATAGAAACTAATATTCAGAGATTAATTAGATATCACGTGGGATTGACGTGCTTATTGACAAGATGAACATTATAAAACAGATCATCTAAATGCCCTAATATTGGACAAAGATTCAAGCGACTTGTATCATTCTTAAAAAACTCAGATGTAATCGTTTTTCTGATAAGATCATAAAAATCTGTCTAATGAAACAAGACTCGAGTAGGGATATCCCCTAAAGGTATCCTTTGCAGCCTGGTTTTTTACAACCAGACCAACGCTTTTCGTACGCTCTCAAAACCGCCCGATTAATGAACATGGCTCTATTATATTGATGAGACGTACCGACGCGGTCACGACTTCCGGAGGTGCACACAACGAACCTTGGACCGCCGCCCGTGGCGTCGTCGGTACACGTGTTAGACGGACGAACAAGTAGTACGGCGTGGTAACGGCTTTAATAATTATTTTTACAACGTTTCCGAGTACACGCGGCCTCAGTCCGTCGCGCTTCGCCGACTCGCAGCTGGCTTCCATACAATCCTGCGGCCCATGGCACAAGGGCGGCTCCGCATGCAAACCGGCGCGACGCGACGTCGTCTTCCCGTCGAATACCGTCCCTCGTTCATTTCAAATCGAACTCGGCATTTAGATAAAATTGAATTTCGATAAATTTCGATAAATAATAGATTTTAAGAAGATATGTAAATCGACGAGGAACCGAATCACTTTGAGAAGAGAGAGAAAAAAACTTTCCGACAAACTTTCACCGAAGTTTGGTGAAGAAAAATTCACGCTTATCGAGAAGTATACTGTCTGCGGTGGATGATGGTTTCGGTGTCCTGGAAAAAAATTAGGTAAAATTTGTCGGCGTCGATGCGGCAACGACGACGGCTGCGTACGATTTTCACCGCGCGAGGATTGCGTGGAAAGGGCGGAACTGCGTGCTGACTCGGCCGGCAGGTGTAAGTAATGGAAGTAACGTGCTTTTAAAGCAGGAGGGGAATACTTAATACTTCTGCATCAGGTGCTATTTTTAACGAAGACAGCTATTATCGCGATGCCTCGTGCAATTTTTCTACTTGTCAAAATGTTCGTTACTGCTGAACTGTCGCATAAAATACTTTCATCAAGTTCAAATGTAAACATTATTATTCTCCAAGAACCAGCAGACGTTGTGTGTATGTAGTTTATCGATTTTTTGATATCAATTTTTTAGATTTTACATAAGATAAAAAGAATAACGTTTCGAAAGAATACCATTCCGAAGAAATTGAATAGTACTCCTTTCGATTACAACGAAGGAAATTGACAAGACAGTTAATTTTCTTCAGGTTCACTGTAAATGCAGGTAAATTATCTTCGGCGCTCGACAAGGAGGCCGCGATTGCACTCCCGTGCCAAAATCTTGGAGGGATCACCACGTGGCCATCGCACGTGGTCATGTTATTGTTTTGAACATAAGGGTGTTGTTACTCCTGCCCAGGAGTAGGACAGGGGAATAGGTACGGAGGGTCGGACACCCCAGGGTAGGGCCACCAGGAGGGATTTCATTCATGATCCCGAAAGCCACCCCCGTTGCCCGGCTCCTCGAGAGACTGCGAGAGCAGGGCAGGCGATACATTACCACCAGAAAAGGGTAGTTCCGTGTCAAGGCACATGACGTCTCGGCGAGCGGAGTAGGGGAACCCTCGGATTTGGCCATTTGATATCTTAATACAGAAACCGGCGCGGGGTGAGGAGACGCTTGTCGAGTCAAGGACGCCCCCACGTCGTATTTTACTTAACGGCAGCCGCCGTCGCCACCTTCGCCGCACGGGGCAGTGAGGATAGCTAGGTCAGTTCTTCGCATTAGCATCCCCTGGACTCGAGGGTGTCGGCCCTACCAAGTACCTTCCTCCTCCTAGTAAGGGTGATCGCGTGGACGGCCGGCTCGTTTAATCGGCCATTCTTGTGTTTAATGAAAAGGCAATTTGCACTAATGTAGGGAATTTTCAACAAGATCTCAAGTCGAGAAAGCAATCTCGCAAAAATTATAATCCGCGTTTTTCATTTGCGTTTTTTCTTTTTCCGATATCGAATTGACTTGTAAAAATGTAAACGCTACGACAAAAATACATGAACGTTTGGCGTCCTTGTCGGTTATGTCGTCTACCAATCGGAGACACAGCCGACTCATCGTGTCATTGAGTTGGCTGTACACGGACCGGTTAAATCGAGCGATTCTACGAGCATGACGGAGAGGATGAGAAAGCGGGGTGTCCTCGCGTTCAAACGCAAATCAACCGACCCGGTTGTAACCCTCCTCAAAGAGTGCGACTACACGAAGGTATAAGTAGGGTGGGTTATGTTAGTTGCCAAGGTCGAGGTAAATGCCGGACTACTTGAGAGATTACCCGATCCGTTTTTATTCCTATAACAAGGACAAAGTTGCTTTCTATACTCGCAGAATCCAGTCACATACTTGAGATACTGGATTCGATTCTTTCGCGATTAAAGTTGTCGCTGAAATCTCAAAGCATCTTCGAGTGGGTTCTCTCTTCCACGCAACCGTGAAAGGATTTAACTTTGCAAAAACTCGAACTGACGGTGAGGATCACCGTCCCTTTTTCTTTTTTTTTTTAAATCGAACGCCGTTTCTCCCGAGCCGAGAACGAAAATAACGACGACAATCGGCGCGGAATTGTGTGACATATATGTGCATGTACAGATATGTATCTCTCTCTTTTTCTCTCTGTCTATCTTCGTATATCTCTCTCTCCGAAGCGACATTAACTGTCTACTTCCTAACTTAATCCGTAACTTCCGACGCCGCGACAATCTGACATCCTTTTTATTTTCATTGACTCGTTCCGAGCCTCTCTTGTACGGGGGTCTCGTTCCCAGGATTTTTCTATCCGTCGGGCGAGTGTGCGAGCGAACGAGCGAGCGGCCATGTTCGTCTCTACCTATTCAATTTATATCGTTGCGTAGTATGCACGTAGTCAGGTCGTGTCTCTCCCTCTCTCGCTCGTCCCATCTCCCGTCTCGCAGACACGGACGAAAAAGAGTGCACCAAATTGGCCGACGGAGAGTGACGGCGTGAAGAGAATCACCGTCCACTCGCGCGTCCGTCGCTTTTCTCTTTCCGGAGATCCGAAATCACGGAAAGTGTCGACTTTGCTCGATGACGAAAAAAATTATTTGTCAATAAAGACACGCTCAGATCATGAATTATTTATATTCCGTGTACGTATATTATTCTGCATTTCATAATTTTTCTTACGAGCACGGCGGAAACGGAAGAACGTCCTAGTCAAACAGTCGGAGCGGTAAACAGTCCAAATTTAGATTCCATCTCTATCGAGATGACGAAAGAAAAAATGAGTGAGATTCTTTCCCACGTGACGGACGAACGATTAATCTTTCGGAGAAACAAAACGCTCCGGATAGATCGACGCGGGCGCCAAATGAGAAATTTCCACCGATTAATCGGAAGACGGCACGCGGCCCCGATTCCGGCCTTCGCGGCGTGCCTTCCGCCTTTAATTAAAATTGCTAGACTGCCTGCCGAATGGGCGCTCGCCACCTCAAGAATTCGTTCATAACTCGGCGCGCAAGCAGACGTACGGAGTGACTGCCGTTGCTACCGCTGCCGCCGCCGCCGCTGCTAAGCGACGTATCAGCCGGAAAGCACCGTAATGCTCGATCAGCGTCGTGAACAGTTTGTTTTTCGCTTCTCCGGCCTGGAAAGAGACAGCCTGCCTTCTAGACGGATACGATGATTCATCGCTTTACCCCCCTATTCTACCCAGGGTGTTCTCATCGCGCCGTCGCTGTCCTCTTCTCCCGGCTTTTCTGCGAAAAACCTGCAGAATCGATGGCGATCGCTGTCTCGCTCCCAAGGGCGGGAATTGGGATCGACCGGCGTGCGTATACGGTACAGTGGCACGCCGTATATCTGCATGCGTGTCGATCGCCGTTTCAGTGGGAAAACGGCGCGCGACGTTGCGTGGCAGGACACGCACGCACGTACAGATGCACGCACGCACGCATGTGTATATACATATATACGCACGCATACGCACGCACACAGCCGAAAGATTCGAAGCGGCAGATGTTAAAACGCCCAATGGAAACCGGTCATGTTGATGTAGCTGCCGACGTGCCGCGCCGCGCCGCACCGCAGCACGAATCGCTATGAAAATATTCCGCCGTTGTCTCGTCGGCCGCTGCTTTTTTTTCATTTATCAACGGCCAATCGCGACGCTCCTTACGATTTAAATTTATGTCTTAGCATAACAATACGGGTCGAAATTAGCTGTTAAAAAGATCGGCCTCTTTCTTCCAATAAAATCTGATCGTTCCAGCGCGTTCACACTAGAGTGATAATAAAAACCAGATGTAACGATAACAATAATAGTTATATAGTTACACACCGAGGAAAACGGACGACGGGGCTGGATTTTTGGACGGCATTACATGCCATTAGAGAGTTTCCACATAAAGGGACCAAGGGTCAACGACCTGTTGGGACTACCTGGGTCTCTGCGTCTGCCAAAGAAAAGCGGGAAAAAGCTTGGCACTGTGGAAGAAGCCGGTAATGCTGAATTCACGGTCAAGGTATCACCATTTTCGCGTGCGGCAGACCGCGACTATGTATATCGTTGCGCTAAAACGAAAGAGCCAATCAATCAATTCCCTGCCGCACTATTCTCGCAATGAGATCTGAGCGAATTGCATTAACCTACAGACATACATTACATACGTGTCCGTACGATAATAGCCGCGGTGCCCGGTCGCTATCTTCTGCCGCTGTGCCGAGCTCTGGTTCGCCGGCAACGGCTCCCTTTAATACCACTTCTCGATCTCGTACTCGCGATACTCTAGGTACTCCTTCCCATGCAACACAGATCGCATTGCAGCTATATTGCGGCAACATTGCAACATTGTAAATTGCAACGCAACACGTTGGCCATGTTCCAAAATTCATTGCCAGTACTGAGAATCTATAGCGCACGTAACGTATACTATAGATTTTTCAGCGCTGGCAGTGAATTTTGGAACACAGCCGTTATAAAGATATAGATTAGTAAAGTATCAGCTTATAAATGCCGGCTTTAGATTTTTAGTATATGATTGTCGAACGTTGACAAGTCGTTGAGTTTAAACATCTTTCGATGAAATTATTCTTGAATATATCTGCAACCTATCTGTGCTGTATGGACTGTAACACGGTATATTCTTTTACGGAATCTACGAAATTCGACGCGTACATTTTCAAAATTCCAGGCCGCTCGCGTCACCGTCTTTTCCTTTGCGCCGATGTCAGGAATTTTGTGCGATAAAATACGCAAAATTTTTTTTCGCGTAGAGAAACAAAGATTAAGCGAGCGGACGAATTATCTGAATCCTAAATGAAAAGAAGGGCTGTGTTCAATTTAGCACGGATGTCAAAAGCAACCGATCCTCTCCCAGCTCACAGCTGTCTACAATTATTATATTTCGGATCTCTCTTTCTCTTTCTCTTCTCTTTCTCTCTCTCTCTCTCTTTCGCTTTCGTAGGCCACTGTATCGATCAGCCGGCACATATACCTGGGTTTTTGTCGCTACCGCGATTCCAGGGAGAACCGATGCTGTGACGCGCATCAAGCGCGTCTATCTTCTTTGTCATGTTAAACACATCAGACGCATCTTGTTACTTGCTTACGGGAGCACGGTTAGTTCCCCTCCGAGGATATTTAATTCTTTCTCCCGCTATCAAAATTATTCAAACTTTTTGGAATTTTTTTTATCATCCCGATATGTAAATATTATAAAAGAAAAATGGTTTCCTAATCGCCTTAACTTCTGAAATATAATGTGTAAATACATTATGTAAATATTCTGGCAACAACTACTCTGTGATAATACAAAGAGAATAAAAAAAATCTTATTTTCTTATGTTCAAATATATCGCTTTAGGAATTTCTAAAGATTAATTTAAAAATTTACTTTTTTAATAAAAAATTATTTTCTGTTTTTTTTTCTTATCTTTACCGAATTTATTGAAATCGATTTCTTTATTAAATTCAAAAGAAAGAGAGAGAAAATCTGGCAACTGTTCCTAACTTGAACAGATGTCTGGGCTCTTTTGGAAGCTGCGTGAATCGAAATGAAACAGGGGCCACGTGCGGAGGAAATTCATTTCCTTTTACGGCGACTGTGAAAAATGCGCGCGCAGATGTGTCCGGATGTTTATTTCGGTGACAACAATTCGAACGCTTAACGACGAGCGATTGACTCTCTTTCTCTTTCTGCTTAACTAGTATAGACTTTTACAGATCTAGATTATTACGAATCGTTGAAATTAATGTCTCTCTAAATGTCGCTAATCCTGTTTTACATCGGTGTCGGCATCGGAACGTCTTCCGCTTTATTGTACTAGAAAATAAATAAATAATAATTCGCAGACTTTTATTACTTTATAACAAAAAAGAAACTGGAAAATATGTGCACAATAATTTATGAATATTAAATGTTTTTTTTCTATACAGAATTTTCTTATATTTCTTCACATTTCATATGTGTTTGATTTAGATTTGTTTCATTAAAAAAAAAAAACATTATTTTATGCAAAACATTTTTCCCTATGTACACATGAAAAACCGAGGATGCCCTATTCATAATCAATAATCAAAAGATGTATGCGTAAAAAATCGGCTTGAACGCGGTCATCGTCTCTTTAACGATTCTTCGCAACCACGAATGAGAAACGAACGCGCGATTACGTCTTTCAAGGTGGACCGGCGAGATAAGCCGATTAAATGCAATAGAGAGTCACCATCTGCCAGTTTTCCCGTCAGAAGGGGTCCAGGACCGAAGGAAAAGCCCTTCCCCCCCCCTGCCCCTTGATCTCTGCACACACGACGCGCGATTGGACTCATAAATTCCAGAAATCTAAAACCAACCTCGCGCCAATGAGAATACGCAGTCGAAAGCGAACAAAAAGATCCGTGACGGATCGACGTGCACGTATGTATGTACGCACGTATGTATGTATGTATGCACGTACATACGCCGAATTCTTGCTCGCAGGATCTCCCATGGTAACCATAGCTACTGTACAAACAAGATGGCCGACCGGCTTCCGGTTTCGGCTGGCTGTGCGACGCGGCAGCTGTGCGGATCTAGTTTCTAGGCTCGCTGATGGAGCCGAAGGAGACGAAGAAGGGCAAATCGTTCGGATCGATTACGCGCCCGGAGGATGACTCTTACCAAGATGATCCAATCTCAAAACTGAAAATATCGGCGTACACGGCGGAAAGCATGCGGCGAACGCAGATTCCGCGATCGGGCCGAACGCTGTGTCGATGATTTCTAAATGACTCGGCTACGATTTCGCCGATACTGTCATTTACGCGGCGAGATTAGCGCGCCTAATGGCGCCACATGGCATCCATTAATGCGAACAAAAGACTATCCCGGAAGATCGATGAACGAAGAACGCGCTCCACCCCTTGCACCCTCGCGCGGTATATAAGTGTCAAGGCAGAAATAAATGCTCCGCAAGCTGTCGCTCGACAGCTCCCGATTCCGATTTCAATTCGCCGATCGCGGCCCGCGGGCGACGCGTCATCCCGCGCTAATCCCAATTACAAACGGCCATTAATTTTAATCGGCGGATGAAAATCGGGTCAGCGCTCGCGCGTAAAAGAGAAAGAGAATTATGGCGTCTCCCTTTCTCACCCTCGTGCCCCGCGCCCGTCGGTCGCCTCCACCGTTTGCGAGCGTTAATCGATCGCGGCGTCCCCAGAGCCGCTGTGATTTATGTTTACACGCCGAGCATCCGCATTTACATGAAGATCGAGCGAGTCGTCGGACTCGCGTTGCGCGGGGAGAGACCCCCTCCTCGCTCCGGGAGAACCCTCCCGCCCCCGAATTCTCAGAATTCGCGATCGGAAGGTCGCGCGAGACCGCCGAAAACGGCAATCGGCATCTCGTACGGCGCTTTTCGCCGCCGATCGTCCCGCGAGCGCATTTCCTTCGTACCCTCGCACTTTGAAGAGAACTGTACGCGCCTTAAGAGCGATTATCCTTGATCGGCAGCGATAGGTTAGCCAGTAGGTACATACCGTACCAGCTAGATTCTATGACGTCATAATGAACCGGCAATCAGCAGCATTGTCGACATAATTCCCGTGGCGTTGTCTCGCTCGATCATTCCGGAGTCAACCCGAGAGATACCGTTCCCGTTCTCTTCCTTCGGCAGCGATACCGCGTTCCCCCGTCCTTCGCCGCGGCGGAAAGAAGGGCGAACGGAAGCGCGTGGACGACGGGAAGACATTTCGGACACGGCTCCGATACCGGGCGGCTTTTATCTCCCCGTACACGACGCGCAACGCGGCCTCGAGGTTTCGCTGATGCAAATGTTTCGAGGTAGGCTCCGCCGCCGGAAGATATCGGAGCGACCAGTCCGATGTATGTACGCACGATTTGTCCGCGTCACGGAACGCATACGGAGACATTTTTACCCGGCTTCAGCTGCGTGCGGGGACTTTGAAGTTAAATCGATGGGAAGCAATCGCCTACCTTTCACTACTACGTGTTTAAGCGTAATATAACGCACAATAAAACATTTTGTGATAGAATATAATTATATCAGTAGAATTTTAGACAAAGTAGGATACTTCTGCTTTTTCTTAACATTCGCGATGTTCTGTAATTGTGCTACTTCTTATCTCATCTAACCAATTGGCTTTCGTACGAATGCGAAATATAAAAATCGCGTCATAGCTCTGAACTATTATTATCGCTGCTGACACAACTGTGAAAATTTAATCACTGACAGCTACTCTTGTTAAAATTCAATCACTTGCCGCGATTTCGTGAAACATTGCCGCGAACTCGATAGCCAATCAAACACGAGATGAAACAATAACAATACGTACGATAAATTTCGATTTCACAAACATACTCTGGGTATAAATCACTTTTTTTTTATACAGGATTAATACTACTACACCGAGAGAAAATATGTGATATTTGCAACTATAATTGGATAGTAAAATAATTATAGTCGAGAATATCATTTTTATAAAAGTTATCACTATAATATTGGTAATAATAATCATATGTTCATAGTGACATCAATAGTGGTTACTATTACATTATTTTATACATATATAGAACAATTTACTAAATAAAAATCTCGTTTTGATTAATAACAACCATTTTATAAGTTGGATGGACAAAATTATGATTATAAGGACTTTAATAAAATGTTAAACCAATTATAATTCATATTGTTTGAATAACTATAAAAATGTGGTTGGGTCAAAAAATAATTATAAATTATAGTAATATAGTTACTGCAACTATTTTTTTCTCTCAGTGTACATTTAATATTTTGAAAAATAAACGGCGCGCGCAATGTTATATTCTAGTACCAGTAGAATTTTGGACAAAGTAGGATACTTTTGTTTTCTCAACATGGCGATTAATGTGCTACCAGCGTTACTCAATTCAAATCTGCTTCGAAAAATACGGATTCAAGTGCATTTCTTGCATTTCAGATTCATTTAATGTTTCTGCAATATACGGGGGTGTAAAAGGCAAATTAAATGAATAAGAATCCTCGAATTGAGCTCGCCGAGCTCTGGCGCGGCCGCTGAAAACTGGTGGAGGGACGACGCTGCACGGAGCGCGACGAAGCAGACGGAACGACAATCGTCGACGCGCACACGCTCGGAATTGGTCGCGCGAAAATGGAAGAGCTTTTAAATCGGTGTTCTTAATTGACCGAACGATTGACTGTCGCGGCGATTACGCGCCGCGCAACGATTCTACGCACCCCCTCCCCTTCGCGACTTCCCGATTCGGCCGTGCGACGCGATACTTTCCAAATGATCGTAAGCGCCTCTTCAGCTTGATACGATCCAATCCCATCGATGGATGGACATTAAAATTGGTTAAAAAAAAATTTCAAAAGCTGCGACAGAGAAATGCATTAAAAGCAAATAGAGATAACAAAATGAAGATTCAAGAGAAATCGTACGAGAGGAACATTTTCGGACCGAATTTGGAGTCTGTAGGTCCGCGCGCTACGGAGAAAAATCAATATCGATAGCGAATCTGCGTCTCCCCTTCAGGAGAGGCGAAGGGTAGAAACCCAGAAAAAGGATGAAATGATGCGCCACTAATTCTGTTACGTTCGTCATCGGCGGTGGAGCGGTGCACGTGCACCAAGGCGAAACGTATAATATTTTCAGGACGCATGCGCGCGCGGGCTCTCCATGTACAGGGTGGTTCATCACGTATGTATATAGGACGGCATGGCGTGGCGTGGCTCGATGTGGCGTGGCGTGGCGTGGCGCGCCGCTGCCGCCGCGGCAGCTGTCAGACAGCTGTACAGGGCTTTTTACCTGCGCTCGCGTTTACTATAATCGCGCGTACGATTCCAACCGCTCCGAAACGAAACGTACCCGGCGACGATATCTACACTCTCGAGGTAGATCGATGATAGATCGCCGGCACTTCCGGCGCGGTGTAAGACCAGCGCGCGCGCGAGAGAGAGGAGCTCCTCCGGCGATTTCCCTCGTCGTGGAAGTCGTCGCGCGTCCCTCTTTCATTATCGTCATCTTGCAGTTGCTACTTACTTCTTACGGGCCGGGGCCCGCGATCCGATTAACGATTTCTCTGTTATTCTTGCTACTCTTTAAATGGGATGCTACTTAATTAGGTTTTTTTCTCGCGTAAATATCGGATACGAGAGGGTTCAAATCTCCGTGGTCCCTCATCCCGCATACATTCCATTTTCAGCGAAAAGTCACAGAAGAACTTTTTTAAGTCTAGGTGACATAGGAATTATACCTAGGCGCTCATTTTATACTACTATCACTTATGCTTCACTTTCGAAAAATTTTTCTAATGTATTTCGAATAATTAATTATACGAAAATAAAAAAAGAGAAAAGGGGATACGGGAAAATGGAGAAAGATCGGAGGATGGATATCGTGGACTCTCTCGATAAAGATGAACGTTCGAGTTAACTTGTACTTCAAAATTCTATTCTATTTGTTATTGCGTTATTAAGCGATACCTTTTGTATTTTATTAAAGGACTACGTTCAGAATTAAATAATTATTTTAGTGACAATATTTTTATTCCAATAAAATTAGTATAGAAAACCTCGTCTTAAAATTTTTAAAGATAAAAAAGTTTAAAAAAGGTCGATCGGTTGACACGCATCAGATATAACCTTTGGGTTTTTCTTAGACCGTTGCAATGAATTTTTAAAGGTTTTACTATATTATTGGATTGACGATGTGTACAAAGTGACATTGGAAACTTTGGGATCTTCTATCTCAATAAAAGAAAAGAAATCAATTGCCTGTTTCTTAAATATACTATGATGAATTAGGTACTTAAACGAGGTACTTAAACGAGAACGAGTGGGAAAACAATTATTGCACGCGCGAATTAAAACTCCTCGCCGCGTTTGCAGCCTGCCGTATAATCAATCGATGATTGATAACAGATAAGAGCCGAACGTTTATTCTCGTTATCCGTTTTCGTCGTTTATCCGAGATTCTTTATCGAATATATTTCTCGATATCGAATATTTATGTATGTCATTCGCGTATAACGGAATATACGCAGCAAGTGTGTACGAGGAACGGAGTTTGCTGCGTTCGCGTTTAGCTATCGCGAACGCCTCGAAGACGTTACATCCGGCAAGCGGTTGGATCGATACGCGAGAGAGCGGAGAGAGAGAGAGAGAGAAAGAGAGAGAGAGAGAGAGCACGCCTCTCCCTGGCACCGACCCTGAAGCCAAGACAGACCTTGGACTCCCGTTGAAATTCAAGGTACCCTGGATGGGGAGGGGGTGTACACGGCATCGGGGCTTTCTTTTATGATCAATTTATTCTCGAATATTGAAAATAGCGAACTCTCTTGTTATAATGCTGCCACGGAACATTGACCGATAACAATTCGTTAGATATTGAATATCAGATACGCCGACAAAATTGAATTTTAGGCCTGCGTCTGCCGTTTCTGATTCAGTAGCTAAATAGGAAGCCATTAAGTTAATTTCTCCAATCGATTCGTCACGAGATCGAAGGATCTGACGTGCGTGTGGAGCGTGTGCACGCGTACGCGGCGTCACCCATACGTGCGCACGGGGCATGACTCAGAGCACACACGCGCTCTCGTACGCACGCACGCACGCACGCACGCACGCACGCGCCCGATGCACAGAGCTGCAACTCAAAATCGATATAGCGAATCTAGCCAGATTATATCCTCCGCGGGGCTTCGCACAATACTCGTAATCCGTCGTAAACCATGACCGCAGTTGAGACCGCGCCGATATTTAGGCGCACGTCCGAAATCGATAGAGACACGCGTGTGACGCGTGAGATACGAGTGCAGCGTTCGCTAAATTTATTTGTCCGATGCAAGACAATCAAGAGCGAGCGAGCGAGAGAGAGAGAGAGAGAGAGAGAGAGAGAAAGGAAGTTATATGAAATAGAGCTGAGAATCTCAAATTAGAGAATGGACCAGAAAATTCATCTAGAAAATGGATTGATTGATCGACCTCTGGAAAATAATTTCTGAAAAAGCGATTTAATTATAATTTTGTATCTCTGCACTTGAGCTTTTGTTAACACGTTGTTAACAAAAACGTCATGCTGCGTCGCTTTGTTATCCCAACACTACTAGTAGCTCCTAAATTAGATAAACGAAACTGGAGAGCCATTTCGCCTGAACAGTAAAGATAAAAATGTAAACTCTTTCTCTGTTTATTAACATTCATTAACATCTGTCTTAGAAACGTGCGCCTAAATGTAACATATTTTTTATTATTTTTAATAAAATTAATAAGCAAGATGGCGATTGTAATAAATCATTTCATGAAATAATGGCGATGGTGATGAGCGAAATTATTTAGAGAGTAGACCGCAATTTCTGAGGTATTGACGACGAGCCAACTGAAGAGAACACGCATTTTTCTCTGTGTTGAATATGTTTCGCCCAAGAGAAGATATAAATATACAATAACATAATAAAGATAAAATAGTAGTAAAAAATGGGCAGCTAGGTATAATAATCCCTAACGTCATCTAGACTTAGAAAGTTCTTTTATGACTTTCTGCTGAAAATGGGATGTATGCGGGATGAGGGACTATTGGGATTTGAACCCAAGGCTCATCCGTTACTCATCACTCGCGTTATCATGTTTCGCTATACTATTAGAAGCGCGCACGACGTTAGAAATTTATATAAATGGAAAGTTTAAATTACATTTGCTTTGCGCGACAGATTTTCTAATTTTCGTTCTTTAATTCAATTAATAAAATACATTTTTTACATAATAAAATTAAAATGTTATTATGAAATTTTTCAGTTTTATTCCTAAAAGCCTCTTCTCTCCTCAATTGTCTACTGAATCTTGAAGCTAGCGACCGCGAGCATTTTGCATTTTTCAAGAATAATTGTACTGTACAGCGGGGAACCCTACCTTTGTCATTAAGTGCACGTGAATAAATGCACGTACGCATGATGACGATGACTGCCCTTCGCGCGGTTCTTGGAAGGTTGAGCAGAATTTCTAACAAACGTTCTGCCAACGACTCGATTGTATCGAACCTTTTATAAATCGACGACTGAGAATTGCATCGTATTATGACACGTTAAGACCCACACAACGATGTATAATTTTACAATTAGTTAATATTGAAATGGGCATGCTTGCGAATGAGCCTACATTGAATCCCCTCCAGTAGTAAAATAATGTAGAACTGGCTTTACATTTTCGTCCTGTGTCCTGGCAAATAGTCTTAGCGGGGATGCTAGCGGCGTCAAAGAGAGCCTGAGAGGGGTATCGCCGTGAGAGGAGAGAAAGAAGGAAGAAAGACAACACCTGCGCGCGTGCGTGCAAAAGAGAGATAGAAAGAGAGAAAGAGAGAGAGAGAACGAAGGCGAAGAGGGGATGGAGTTATCGTGGAAGAGAGATGCGGAGGGTGAGAAACATTGGGGAAGCTGGGGGTAGAGGGGTGCAAGGAATCTCCACCGTGGCAAACGGGTCGATCGAGTGCGTGTGCAAACATTTTCCGCGTGCGTTTTCTTTGCGTGTGCGTAGAAAATTCGGTCAGTAAAAAGGGAGAGAGAAGAGACGATAGCGTTGAGGGGGTGATATGCGGGAAGGAGTAGAGAATTTTCTATAAACGCGTAAGCCTCGAAAATTTGACGAAAAAGGAAAGGAGACTCTCCCACCCATTACATTCTACAGCTCCCTTCGCCTCAATCCGATCTCCGCTTCCCTCTCCTCCTATCGCACATGTGCGTGAAGAATTGTCGAAATTGCGACAACCACCAGACCCGAAAGAAACACGGACAACGAATAAAGTTCTTCACGTCACGCTTTAATCGAAATCATCCGAATTATCTGGCAAATATAATACGTTCCTTCAATATGAGATAACTTTCAAATCAATACTTCAACAATCATCGTTGAGCACTCTCGCGGACGCGCAGGAAATGTTTGCTTATTGATCGAGACTTAAAAAAAAATTCAAGCATTACAAAAAGTAGAGTAGGGAGTTCGTGGAAAAAAAAATATTTTTCGGTGCCATGTCTCTCCTCGCGTTGAACGCATAGAGAATTCCAGATCGCCGAGGCGTACACACGCGCGCGCGCACTCACGCTCGCGGCCGCGCTCGCACGTGCGTGCCTGCGTGTGTGCGGGGAGGCTGTGACTCATCCTGCGGGAGAGGGAGAAAGAGAACGAGTCCTGTTTCCCGCGGCAGGAAACAACGAGTGGGGGCGGGGATCGATATATCGACTCGAGAAACACACTCCTGCCGTTAGCGGGAACTGCGTAGCTCCAAGGTCCTCCCTCACACCCCTACCGCGCTCCTTTCTCTACGTTTTCCTGCCTTCCTTCTCCCGCACGCAGACGGAGTCGATTTTCTCGGGCTGACTCGGAAGCGGTCCGCCTTTTCGTTCATTTAAATTTGCGAGCGAAAAACGCTCGCTTTTACAGCTCAGCCAATATATGATAACTCCGCCTCACTTTCGTCCTTCTGTTCCAAGAGCGTTATCGTCAAGTCGACGAACTCGATCGTGCCGTGAATACCCGCATCGAAGATAACAACGAACAATTTACCAAACTCGAAAGAATTTTTTCTAAGAAAATGGAACAGCGAAGAGACAAAGAAAGGATGATACAAAGAAGGAGATATTCCGCGAAATATTGTAAATTAAACGAAGATTTCAACGTTAATTATAATTAAAATTCGAACATTGAGAACAAATTGAATGTTGATCAACGAGTATCGCGTCATGGCCAGATAAATATAGCATAGTATAGCTTTTCGATAACGTCCCAAAACATTACAGCGAGAAAGAGACCAAATGCTGATGCTGCGCATCAGCATTCGGTCTTTTTTTAATGCTCGTGCCGCGACGGCACGAGCCCGTCGCATTATTTTGCCGTGACGAGGAGGAGCGAACGGGTTGATTGGCCTGCCGTCAGATAACCCTGAGCAGCCGAGAATTGTATCCGGTTATCGTGCGGTTATCGCTTTAAGCGAATAACGCAAAAAGCATTGGTAATGCACTCCGCGGGACTCGAGCCGCGCGTCGTCCGGACGAGCGGAGTTCGCGCTGCGAGTTAACGTAACCGAACCCTCGTCCGCGCACGAAACAGATCCCCTTTCTCTTTTCTCCTTCCCCCCTTCTCTTCCCCCCGTCGCCCGCCCCGCTCTCCTATCCGCCTTTTCGCTGGCTTTGACGGGCTTCCGTTGTTTCGATTTATCGAGAAACCGGAACCGAGACGCCACTTCACCGTGGCCGCCGCTCGCATTTATTTTCGTCCTTCGCGAAAGACAATTCGCAGCTGTTCGGCGTATAAACGCGCGTCGATCTCCGTTATCTGTTTGGTTATGGAAAATTATCGAGTTAAATTGCCGAGCGGCGAAATGATATGCGCAGCATAATCCGTAAAATCTAGGAGTACGTCACGTTTAACGAGAAACACAAGTACATTGTGTAAGAAGTGTGGATATGAAAACTCTTTTCTTTTTCTTTTTTCCTATTCTTATCCGTTATCCGAGAGAAACAGTAAAAGCGGTGCGAAGACGGCCCCGA
>VBVR01002418.1:0-22722 GCA_011638315.1 Tetramorium parvispinum
GCATTATGATCTAACGAATAGAGATGATTCATGAATGCCCAGAAACCTTGCATCTATTTTTTGTAACGATCATTCTTATACAAAATTCGCCATATTATCATAATTCAAGTATGAAATTATGTAATATAAGATGTGGAAACCACTTATAAGAGATAACGTCAACACTTAAAACAATGACAAAATTTCATCCGAATAAACATCCACGATATTTAACACCAGAAGGAGCTCACACTTATTATTTTTCGCTTACAGAATCTTCTCTCTTATCTCAATCGTAGTTCACTTAATTTTTATCAAAGTCCTCAAATTTGGCGATTTTTCACCGACTAAAATTATGCGATTTTCTGATGTATAACGAGCACGTTATTTACAAGCATTTATTTAAATCTTCGTCTTTCTAACGTTAAAATCACTGTAGGAGATAGCCACCCTGGCATCAATGAAGACTTACGAAGCTGCCGCTGGCGCGGTCCAACATCCCGCTGGTTCCACCGTAGGTGAATTCCATGAAAGTCGAATTTGTTTTAATCCTTGATAATGATCATTTATCGTCGATCGATCAATCGCGGGTGCACGCAACAATTCGTCGTCGTCGTCGTCGTCGTCGTCGTACGAAATTCCGTTCCACTGATCAAGCACGACTAACACGAGCGACGGTCTCGTTCTGCCGACGCTAAAAGCCGCGTGGACGACGTCAAGTGTACATTTATCCCTGCGAAGCTGTTCGAACGCGACCACGAGGAGGTCATCCGTAGCGAAAAAGGTGGGGGATTCGCGCACACCTCATTCGTGTCGTTGGTTTGTCGGTGTGTCGCTGTTGCTTAGATGGATTGTCGTGGGAGTAGGTGGAAGTAGCCGAGGACGAAGAGAAGAAGACGAATAGCTTCATCCTGTCACATCTGAGAGACGAGGCCCCTTTGCGAAACTAAGAAACAAGATTAAAAATTAAGAATATAAAAAAGAGCTAATCGTAAGACAGATTTCTAAGGACAGATGAAGTTTTTATTGTCAAAAAATTTTTTTGATGTCACACGAGAGTAAAAGTAGCAGGAAACTTCGTGATAATCGTATGAATTAATTATTGAGGGGAGTGAAGGAAGGGCAAACAGAAACGTAGGAGCGCCAAGTAGTGACGAGAGGTAGAACGATGGGGGTCGAGGGCCAAACGACCGTCGATTGCGACAACTTGAAGCTCTCACGAGTTGACAAGAGTCATTCGCCGACTCCTTTCAATGAGGCCCATTGTCTATCGGAGCGCACGTTTACTCTTTGCAACTCTGTAAACATTTAAGATTTGTTTTCGAAACTGCCAACAGAAAAATATACCGGAGGCGCGAGACCTAAAAATCACTGAAAATAAAATAATAAATGTGTTCTTGACGGAAAGAATAAACGGTTCAGATAAATTACACGTTCAAAATTTGATTAATTAACTTAAAGTAATGATGAGTAAGTGAAAATTTTACTAGGATTTTATTCTCGTCGATTTGCATCTACGATACTCATTTAAGTTACATCAAGTGAGAAAAGAAATCGTGTCGATGTATTTTTAGATAATAGAAATGAAGATGTTACTTTTATCGTTTAACATTAAAATAACAAAAAGACATCCATGAAATGTTTTATTATTCTTCTCTTCTTAATTACCTAGAATTATTCATAAATTATTATCCATAATTTGTTTAATATTATTATAAAAGTAATCATGTCAATATTGCGTCGGAAATAAAATTATCATAAATAAAATATATAACAATTTGTTTCATCTCATTCGAAAAGAAAAACTTTCTTTTCTAGGATTTATAAATTTAAAAAAAGGTAACACATATTAATTTAATAAATACGTTTTCAATCAACACGAAATAAATTTCACTCTTGAAATAACATTAGATCTGATGCGATAATAGATAATTTAAAATTCATTAATAATGTGAGAAACAAAACATATTTTACGTGCGCTTGTACATTTCATCTGATAAATAACACGCTATAGCACTTTAAGTTATTATACATAAATTTGGCTTGTCTCTTGAACATTAAATGTTTTCATAATAAAAACGTATTGACTGGCGCACGATTTTGTTTATTTTGTATGGAACAATATCCATTGTATTAAATCGCAAATACTCTGTCAATTTTTAATTTGTAAAGCGAGACTCGGGTGGATAAATAGCGGTCGGTAGACATCGCGTTATTTTTGATCAGAATAACCAAGAAGCGCCAAACATGATTTATAATTAATCAATCCGTATGATCAATCAATTCCAAAGCTAACACTTCATAGGTTTATCGAGCCAACGGCTGTCTCTCGAAGTAAATATCTCACCCGGTTTATCTTGGAGTCTCATAAATCATTTAATTGCTCTATCACGCTGCTCACGTAATCATTACCTCTTTAAATATATCACGCATCGCACTTTTCTTCTCATTTTTGTATAAAGTTTCGTATAAAATTTGTTTATTAGTTTCGAATCAAAAGCGCGGAATACAAATTTCGACCACAGCAGTGATTTAAATAACTAAAAACTGTGTGTGGTATATAAAAGCTGCGGTTTATCAATATTTCGCGGGTTTCCAATATTGCAATATTCAATATTTCCGTTTTAATTAATCTTTATTATTTAAATTGTTAAACGTGCGGTTACCGATAGGATACTTGCAAATTTCTCGATCGTTAACGAATTGTCACGAATGCGCGGATCGATGCCGAGTCTCACGGCGCATTTAATTAGCGGGTAAAGTTGTAATTCTATATTTAAATATCTGTCAACTGCGTAGCGCGTAAATTCGATGTTTGTATCTCGACGACACATGTTAAAGCTCTTTACCATTCAAGGTTTGTTTATCACGTTAATTTGCGTGATGTCGCAGGTATCGAGCGGATAATAGCTTAGATCTTTTTACGTTGTCTTTCTTATTGTCGTTACGTTGTCTATCTTAATAACAAAGTGCCGCGTGTGGTGCAAAATATCGCACGTGATACCGTCGTATTTCGACGATTGTAATCAATTTCGTTTTTGTGAGTGAGTGTCTGTGAGTATGAGTGAATAACATCGAGGACGAAGAAGGACCACAACGCAAGAAATATTCAGGAAGACATTAGGAGCAACCAGAAGGTGCATGACAGCGATTTAATGATTTATGCTAAAGGGAGGTTTATGTCCAAGTCTGGCCGAGATATTTCTTATGCGATCTGCCGAGCGTACTATGTTAAAAAAAAGAACGTCTTAAAAATATTTAAAATTTTCAACAAAATTATCTTTTTTCGAAATATTCACGATTTTGAAAAAATTTTGCTCTTCAGGATAATATTTGAAATTTTTATTATATGTTTGAAGTAATTTAAAGTATCTCGAGCCTATTACCGTACGTAACAATGAAGAAACCGAAATCATTTGGATAATAAAAATCAATAAATAACACTTAAATTATGAAGATTAAATTAAAAATTAAATTATTAAGATTAAATCAAAGATTAAAATTAAGAATAAATAAATGATAAGTAAATAAACGACAGATCGATTCATGTATAGAAACGCGGACTACAATCAGTCGTACAGAATGCATAAACAACTCGCTTCGATAATTGCAATCGTTGTCATCGTTAATTGAAATGAGTTGTTCATGTTTGTTCGCGCTTGCTTGCTTTGACTCCCGCTTAATGATCGTAATTATAAACTTAAATACACGAACCATACGCGATACTATTCGCTAATTTTTATCGCTTACACCTCGAAGGTAATTACGATTTCGACATTTTTTGTACAAGGATCTCCGGCCCTAACTAATTTCTAAATACGCTGTTGAAGCGTTACGCGTTACATTACATTATACAGTGATAATATTCTGCGATGCATGAGCAAATACAGCCATCTGCATTGAACAGACGTGGTACAAGTTGCAGAAATCGTATTTTTCTGTTTTCTGCGCATCAATTGACGAATCGCGGATAGGGCGTGTACGTATGAAACATCGATGGACAGTTTCCGCGAAGCACTGACTTAAAACCTGACTCCCAATGCAATTTCCAGTATTATAAGATGACTCACAGCTCGCGACCATCGCGGATTATCCGCGCAATTATGCTCGGTCTCATCGAGAGACGGGTCGACACGTGACGTTTCCTGATTCCAATCGACCTCTCTTTCCCTTGGGAACTGTGGCGCTATTGTTTAAAACCCGAGAGAATAAACAATGATGTGGAAAAATGCTATCGTCGCATCGCTAGACACGAGCGATCGATTGAGGAATTTATCTCAATGCTAGAGCGAGACGCTACCGTTCCAGATGCTACACGTCACAACTAATAAAAAAAAAGAAAAGGGGAAAAAAAGGCGGATCATGTAAATTGCGGATAGTACACGTGTAACGTGCGAGCCTTTACAGCCCATAAAGTTAACGCAGATATGAATCGGGTTCGCGTATACACGAAAGCGTTTCTCGCCAGCCGCGTACGCGCGGCAGCTGATCTTGAACTACATGTTCCACTTAGCTTTCATGATCGGCGCGCTCTTTGACAGCCCTGACGGCGACCGCGCAGGGTTATCCACAACGATTAATACTGCGGCATACAACTCGCGATAAAGGAGCGTAAACAACCGCGCCCAGGCAGGCTGAGAGAGGATAGTCTCACGACGATCTGGAATGTATATAACTGCGAATGGTCTAGGCCAGTTTACGAGACCTTGGAGCCATTATGGCGAAGTTCTTACGTGCATATTCCGTATCTGCATGCTCTGTGCTGTACGATGCTGCTCATATGTATATAGCGCGCTATATCCGTTTACATAATCCGCTCTTACATCGTGAGCATTGTATAATATAGGAAAATATGGCTCATATAATTTATTCCTAGATGGTTATAAGTTTTACTATAGAAGTATCGGACATCTATAATTCACGTTGTTCTTGTTTCGCATCGAATTGAAAACTGGAAAAAAAAGATTGACATGTCTATCGATCTATCGTTTACAATTATTATTTGATTAGCTATAAAATGCAGTTTAAAATTGTAGATAATAGTTTATATTATAGCATCGAATGCATCGACAAATAATTTTGCGATTTTTAAAAATCAGTTTCACTTTAAGAATATCTTTACTTGAATTTAAAAAAAGAATATTTGGTTAAAAAGTAATAAATTACAAATTTAAGAAAGAGTTCTATTTAATATCTATATTAAAGAATTAATTTTGGCTAATGTCAAATTTTTTAAACAACACATTTAAATATATTATTTAAATAGAATAAATAATGATTGCGATTTCTTTTTTGGCTATGTATATAATAACTGGCGTGGAAACACAGGCTTTGTTTTATTTTAAATTAAGTTAACGTACATGTTCTGTTACGACCGCAATGCCATTGGCGTTATGCTCGTACAGGTATCTCACTTAAAAGCATATACCAGTTTCCCTGCGTGCCTAGACTTGGACAATGCTAATCTCATTGGCAGATAATGCGTGCACCGGTCTCACGTACCGACCGCAATTTCAGTTTCAAGTACGCACGACGGTGTTCACCATACGTTTATACGGTGCAACCGTGTGTTTCTTGCGATTCTTTTTGTTGTTTTTGGACGGATCTTAATTGACTTTATTCGCGTCGCAGAAGAATACTTTTGGACCAACAGAAAAAAGACGACTCTACGTTGATACTTGCGCAATTCCGTCGTACTCCAATGCTACGATAAGTAGCATGAGCCGCAAGGAATTCACGTAAAATTGCCGGAAATGCATTGAATGTCGTTGCCGGTATTTTTGGTCATTGTTATTCATATGTACAGTTATGGCCAATTCTTTGATTTCCTTTCCTCGGAGCGTGTAACGTCTTTGACAGTTTCTTTAAATATGCGCGATTTTTTTTATTTCATTGTCACATTTGACGTCATTTACTTACTCATTCTGATACTTATTGTACCATTTCTATTTTAATGTGGTTCTACTCTATTATTTGTTTTATCTACATTCATAAGATCTAGAAGAATATTTGGAAATTAATTATAAAATATATGCTTAAGAAAATTATCCAAAGTTATTAAAAATTCGAAAAAGTAAAATTTTAAAAAGTTTATATCGTTACATGTAATTATTTTGCAAATTTTAATACATGTTTATTCAAATTTTATGAAACGTTTCTTAAGTTTAATTAAGAAAAACTAATAAAGAATGATTACTTCGATTAATGAAGCGAAATGTGCACTATAAAATTTTGTTTAAAATATTCACAATATTGTCATATATCTTACTATATTTGTTAAGAACTGTAATAGTTTAACTACATTAAAATGTAGAGATAAGAAATAAAAAAGAGAAATTTTTCGATACGTTTTTCCGATGTAGATTTTTCTGGCGCTTCCTTCTTCGAAGCCTTGGAATTAATAAAACGTGCATATCTGAACTATGAATTTTCTAAGCATGTATTATCACGCGATAACAATGCGATCGTAATGAGTACCGATAATTATTTATCTCTCGACATGGAGTCGAGAAAACGTGGGAAAGTGTCGAGATGAGTAACCGGTATTACGCTCTTAAGAATTATGCAAAGCAGAATACGACAAGGCGCGCGCGGATGTATCGTTCGTACGGTCGATGAAATCCTTTACTCAGAATTTGAAAGATCGCTTATCTCGCTAAAGGAAAACGCAAGGTGATAAAGAAAACTTATTTCAAACGATCTATAATACTCATTTCAGATTTCGTAATAGAATTCTGTTTATAATTATGTATGTGTGCTTTTTAATATGTATTTATATATATATGTGTATAGCGATAGTGATTTTTAAATGCTTGTGTTTTTATATTACATGACACATAAAGTTAGTAACCTGATTTCTATTCTGATTTTTGACGAAGAGATAGATCGCCTAATTTAACAAGTTTAACGAACAAGCCAAGCGGAGAAATAAATCGTGATCTCCGTGATGCGGTAAAATTGATTTCATGAACTCAATCGTGAACAACAGCAAGAAAACTGGCCTTATTACCGGTCGGGCTTCAAGGTAATCTGTGACCAAGAAGTAAATAAAGCGGAAATACGTAATGCAGATAGAATATTACATAAGGCACATAAAGTGCCTTATACACGTTAAATAAATTGGCGAAACAAGGCGCGGATAATCGCGGACGCACAATGCGTTATGTTAAACATCTACCGACAAAGCGTTCGTGCGCTTTAAATGTAGTCGTTGAAGTAAGACCGTAAAAGGAGTAATTTTGCGTGCGTGCCATTTTTATCTCCCCATTTAGAATGCAAATGGAGAGAAATACGATATTCCTTGGTGAACCCTAGTCGCGACGGATCGCGAGTCTCTCGGTTTTTTGATTACTCGCGCTCTTGATTTCGCGTGCACCTGCGAGGCAATCTGTAACGCCGTGCAATTACGGAACACACGACGTTAAGCATGGATTAGAAAAAAAAACCTACTCTTTTTTTAATCGAAAGAAAATTGCTCATAATTAGAAATCTCACCGTCTGCAAGCGGCGTAGAAACGGCGATTGCTGAAGCTACCGTGACTGCAGTTGCTTTTGAATGGTTTTTTTCCATTCGATGAAGTGCGCCTCCCAATCGCGCGCGCGAAACTTTTCGTGTGCCGCTGTTTAACCTGCGATTAAGATGATCTCCTCGGAATATTACATAGTCATTAACGGAGATTGTGTTGCTTGTCGCCCGGTACTCACGACCCTGCGTACTCTCTGAATCACGTCGATTGAGCAAGAGGCAACCTTCTTTTTTCCACACACGTCCAGCGATATGTGTGTCGTGTGACTCGATGCGGCAAACGGCGAGGATCACGCAGAAAAGGTACAACAATATAAATTTCATTTAACGAGAGGCACGTCGTTTGCGCAATATCGGGATCATTGAAATTTGCATAGGACAGTTTGCAACGTTCTTTATTGCGGTCTTCTTCGTGAATTTTAATTCAGCGCTTCTCATAAATTCTATCATTTGACGTTAATTTTAATACCGATAATCGCAATATGCGTCTCTGATATAAATCCCAGCACGTACATGTTTTCCTACATTAACTTCATCTTTGTAAATTCTTTAGCAACGCAGCAAGTAACGTCAATCTAGCATGTATATTTATTCCATAAGTATATGTGTCTCAAGAAGCATTTTCTAAAATACATGTTGTAGGAAGAATTTATAAATAATTTTTTCATTCTAATGTTTGAAGAAATATGTATACACATTAATATTACACGGTAGTGAACATTGATCAATTTTTTTTGTAAGGAGTTAATATTCTATACAATTTTATCGTGTAGAATATCCTTGTATAAATTCAAGGTAACAGACAATAATTGGCTAAGATAAAATATCAAATTATTTTGATAATGAAGATTGTCGTAAAGTAGATTAAAATATGATTAAAATGAGATTGCGAATTAAATTATAAAAATAAAGAAAAACAAATATATAGTTAAATAATAATTTTTCTCTCTAAATAATATAAAAATCAAATTTTTATTGTAAATATAAAAATGCAATCTTAGGTTAACAATATGGATAATTTCGATTAAGTAAAGTATACTATAATTAAGCTACCTTATAAAGGTCAAGTTTAGCATAAGACACAGAATTCGTATGCATGATTCGTCTACTGGTCAAATTACCATTAATTGTGGCGAGAAGGATTAACTTCAATGTCAATGCAAAGTACGACGAACAACCAAAACTTTTTTATGACGACGAAAAATTGACTTTCATTTGTATTAGAGATATATGTTTTTTAATTTAACGAAATAATCAATTACGGTAATATGTAATATTTAATATATGTTATATTTAAGTTCACTAAAATTAATAATAAAATCATACAATTCATTATGTATAAAGCATTCCCAAGAATAAAACTTTTTGCACGACATTGACCGAGTTTACGCTTTCTTTCTTTTTAAAACGCGGCTAATTCTTTTGTATGTAAAATGACGTCGTGAGATCGCAAAATTCTTCTATACCGCAATTAATTTTATCTCTGAAAGGCAGGAAGGTGCTCGATGAGTGTGATAAAATGCATTATTATGCATACAGATTATACTATCTTAATATATCACTATCAGTACTGAGATCGACAATTAATTGTACGTACCTTTAATTACGTAAATCGATGGAAATAAGCGACGCATGTTGTCGAGATTTTCTACAGCGTTTGTCGCTATTCTGCAAGAAACCACGAGACATTCCACAACGCTCGTTGCATAGTCAATTGCGATGCACTGTCCGATCTTTAAATAGACTTTATTAGCAGAAAAATTTATTAACTTTTTTCAAAATTAAAATTTTTTCGATCTGATTTAGTTAGTTTAGTTAATTAAAAAAGGGAAAACATAGAAAAATGACATTTTTGTAATATGTTACATTTCAATCCCATGATACATTTTATCGAATGAATATCATATGTTACATTTAGTCGAATGAAAAGATTATTAAAAAAAGATAATGTATTTTTGTATTGAGAGAAGTAGTCCCTTCAATAAATGTACCTGTAAAAATTCACGCCTCAGAGAATTCAGTAATGACTTTTGGGCGCGTCATCGATATGAAACACCGGAAGCGGCGGTGATGATTACTGCAAGGTAAATTCGTTTTGCGATCCCGGATGGCAGAAACTGTCGCGATTTTGTGAGTCATTGAAAACGTGATATTATGATAATTGCCCGGTGCGCGATGATGCTGCAGGTAAATGAGGAATTATTTCCTGGAGATAAATGACGTAGTGAAAGATTATTCTTAATTTCGTCATATTCAAATATACTCCAATAATGAAAAAGAAATAAATATCTTTTAGGAAAAAATATACTTTATAATTTATTATTAATCAATACTTTTTTTAGACATTGTGTTTTAATTTCGTTCCAATTTTCATACATTTCCTTCTTGAATAATAACCAGATTTTTCTTGATGTATCAATTAAATCGTAAAATGGTTGAATTTTTAAAGATTATTTTAAATAGAAACATGGCATAGATCATAACAAAGATATGAAATAAAAAATTTATTAAGATATATAATTAGCAAATCTAAATAATAATTAAATGATTGATCGTGCGATGAATTTCGAAGTGTCGCTATCGACGTAGAAACTTGCAAAGTGCAAGATACAAAAAGGCTGATAGCAGCACTATACTGAGTTTCTTACTCTACCGTATGATGGTAAGGAATACCATCAAACGATAATACTTTTTGATTTGCTAAAGCTACGGAGATATATTAAAATCGTGCAATTAATTTTTATTAAATCTAGATAGGAAGAAAAGATTTTTTCAAACTATTACAAAATTGCAGGATTAAAATTTATTTTATTAAATTTCTTTGGTTTAGAAAAATAAAAACTATTTATCATGTAAAAGGTAACAATATGTACAAGATAACGTTATAACGCGACAAACAAGAATTCTACTTTATCTCTGAAGATTATGTTCATTTTTTTAATTTTTTCATCTCTTGATAAGTTGAATTCCTACAAGATTCCTAGAGGTCTTCATTTTTCATTTTATTCGCATTGAGATAAATTATCCATACGATTCAATAGCGGTAATAATTATTAACGTTTAATATGTGACATACGCCATCAATATATCGTTACCGCAATCATTCAATCAAATCGTTAGTGATCTGAAAGAATTTTGCTGTTACGCAAATTTCAGCGGTTGGCGTGGATTAACTTACTCAATCGAATCATTTCAATCGTGCATACGGTATATGAAAGGCATATGAACGGAATTTTAGTCAGTTTAACTCGCACTTAAATTTACTTTCGTGTTGCATAATTATAAACGTATGCACATACATATGTGTGCTATACATATATCTTTGTAAAAATTATAAAAATATAATATAAACTATTTCTTGAATTCTCCGAATTATCCACATTCCTTAAAATCACGATATTTCTGCAATCTCTTGAGATTGCAGAAATTTTCCAATCTCTTGAGATTGGAAATCTCAATCACTTTTTTGACTTGTTTGTGTGACATATTATATGCATGCATGTAAATATCACAATCGTTGACAGACATGTCAGTTACATCACGTAAAAAAATACTAAGAATCTATTAATTGACATATTGGACGTCTCCGTTCAAGCGTAACGTCGCCAAAACTGCTTTTCTGGGAGATTTACGAGTTTCTGTACATGCGATAAGACAAGCTAAAAAATAGTACCGCTAGAAACAAATTGTTGACGCAAATAAATTAAATCATACTATTCAACATGATATACTCGGTTTATTATTCTTCTTTAAATACTGTTTTTCCTTTTTATTCTCTTATTCTTGTTTTATAAAATTTAATATTCATTATATTATTTTTATAATTAATATAAAAACTGTTCAGAAAAATTTTAGTTTTATTGTAATATTAAGTTCGAAAACAACTATAGATTATAATTTTCATTGATCTTATTTGATTTATAACAGACAAAAATAATTAATTATATATATATATTAATGAAATTAATAACTTTTAAATATTTAAACTTCAATTATTAAAAATTGATTTTAAACACATAAAGATTATTTGATGCGAAATTAGAAGCGTCTGATTTAAACAAGAAACATTTAACTTAAAAAAATAAAATTTTAATTTTAATTTAATCTATAATTTGTTTATATACGTTAACAAGATAGCATTGATTTATTTGTCATTAGTGACTAAATGTGGTCTAAAGTATAATTTTGAAATCGGAGAAGTGGTGAAAATATTGTATTACATAACGTTGGAACAAGATATTGCAATTGCTGCTTATTATTACAGTTGTTTTCTTGAAGGAGTTTATTGCGATTAATCGGAAGTCATCTAGTAACACCCGCTTAAACCTGTATTTACCGTAGAAAATAGCAGAAAATAAGAGCGCTTAACGCATGCGAGAGAGAACTGGCCTAATTTTACCAGTCTACATGTAGTTACGACACACAATCCGTCGTTTACGTTTCTTGCTGCAGGTACCGTTCGATTCGATTTCAGATCGGTCGCAGCAATTCTCTAACAATCGGATATTTCAAAAGATTGTGTAAACACGAGCTAAACTGATGGGAAATGCTGGACCTTTGATCTATATCGAGCCATTGTTAGTTCTGTCGTGTTTTTTTTTCTTCCCGCGATCGGAATAAAAATATTGCATTTCAAACTTTTTTGTCCTCCAACTTTTTTGTCCTTTGTCATTTCTTCTGAGATTAATTAAATCTCCAACGTAACTCGCCCTTGTTTAATATTTCTAAAGGTTTTGCATTGAATGTGACATGCATGTACATAACACCAATTATTAAGAGGCATAAAATCTGCAATGTTAATCAAAATAATTCTTAATGTATTGCAACGTATGTGAATATTTGTAGCTGCATAATACTTCCTCCTTTCTATTTACAAGCTGTAAACTGACACTCATTCGATCGACTTGAATGATCGTGATCATTAATTCTTCTAATGCCGAGATATCGATCGTCAGCGGCACGTGTCTGTAGAATCGTTTTTCAATAAGTTTCGCGTGATCTTTACCGGAACTCAAAAGCGTTTTCTCGCTTCATGCTCTGTGCGAATAACGAAGCGGAAATTGGATTGGATTGACAGGAATAATGACCTTGCTTCAGCAGCATGGTTTTATATGTAAAATTGTACACGTCACAAGTCATAGACAATTAACGATTATACAATTTTATTGCGTGCTAAATGATATCTAAATTAAAAGCATAATAAATATAATATTACTTGAATTAATTACATGACATAATTTAGAAGTATAATAAAATAGTGTTTTTGCAATTATTACATTTCTGTAGAGAAATTTAAATTTAAATATAAGTAATTTAAGAATTCTTTATTGTGATCGAGAAAGTCTTATTACTTTATTTCGGTTGTTATTGTTGGTAAGTGAATCTCAAGACGACACTTAGATTGAAATGCGATCGACCGTGAACCAGACACGCACTTCTCGCAGGCCTTGATATGCCGGAATTGTCGTGGAGATTTATAGGAACGTTCACCCGTTAGCCGGAACCGATAGAAAAGAAGAAATCCAGAAATACTACTTGATCTTGCAAGATATAGCTATTTTTCGTGATTACAATCATAATTTAACGTAATTTAATAATCTCGCAGGACATAAAACAGAACGTCTATCTCAATTATTTTCGAACAAAATAATATACTTAAATGCGAATTTGTATAACATTTTTATTGTGTATATAAAATGATCTTCATATATATGTATATATAATTTATTTATAAAGAATTATCAAACTGAAAATTGATTATTATAGTAGAACCGGTTTTGTTTCACTGCAAGACATGTTGCAATTAAAATAACCATTTTGAATTTTTTGCAATTATTTGGTTTTTACATGGTTTATACACTATATATAACACTGGTTTTGATAAGCAGACTTTCATAAACGACCTTATGTTCCAAGGGTGCCGCCGTTCTTCACAATCGCTTTCAGAAATTGGACGATAATCATAAATAATTTTTATATTTTCATCGCCGCCGTCGGAAATGAGCATTCTTTGAATTTCCGTTCGAAAACGAAATTAGTTCACGGACATCCAACGTGCGTGACGCGGCGTGGATTGCTAGTTTGTTCGTAAGACGATGCTGTGCACCGAAGACGGGTAATTAGCTTAAGAACAATTTTCGCGAATAGCGCGCTTATCTATCGTTTGTGTTATCGTTTTATAAATCCTTGATTATCAGAAGGTTGCATTTCTGCGATAATAATTCCGCGCATGTTATTCATAGCTATAATACGAACGATATGAGACTCAAGTGCGCAAATATATCGGAAAAAAAAACATAGATGTTTACCGTTTATAGGAGAATCAGAAAAATGTTGGTCTTGATAACAAGGATATGTATTTTTTTATGAATATTGAGTATTCTTGTACCCTTGATTGTAGATCAACGAAGGTGTGATTATATTATAAATATAATGACGAAAACAAGAAAGTTTTATCAAATTAAAAATAACATTTTACTTATATCTATCGTTATAAGGTAAATTAATTTTTAACAATGTGTAGATAGGTAACGACATTGTATTTCTCAGTTAACTATACACTCAACGACAATTTAACAGAAATTTAATCACGTTTTAATTATTAAAGTAAAGTATGTAAAAACTTTTTTAACGTACGGGATAAATGATATGATAAAATAATGCAAGTGTATAAATTACTTTAGTAATAACGAATGCAATAACGCAAGAAATAATTCGCATGGTAATTACTAACAATTAACCTTTTTTTCAACAAATTAAATTGTTGATGACGACAGTTTCTGCTTCCGTGTATCATAAAATAGTCGAGCATGATCAATCAATCTACAAGTAAGATCGCGTAGATGATATCTCTGATTTTCTGCATTCATTCGCGTTGCATCAGATACATCAGGTTATTCATACATTCACAACTGAAAAGAATTAACAATAAAAAATATCATTGTCCATTACCCTGAAAACTATTTCAGGCAGGAAAGCCGTGAATGCTAAGCGCGCAGCTTCCACGGGACAGCTTTGTTTGTCAGCCTCGTTAGACGTTAAACAAATTAATGAGCCATTCAATGCCGTAGCATCCTCCGCAGACGTAGCATCCTGCATAAACATCAGATTTTGCTTTTCTTTTATCGCTTCTTCCAACTATATTCCGTTTAATGACTAATGGCCTTGTTATACTTTCATAAGTATCATTACCGTTCCCGTAATTGATTATACAATTTTACGACAACGTTTCATTCACGGTAATTGGCACGTCCTCGATCGATTTAATCGGGATTTTCCCTTCGGTCCGACTTAATTCGCTTGGTCGACCGTCAGAAAGCAGATCGAAATCGCGAATTCGAAAATGTAACGAAGGTCAGCTCAAAACAAAGTAAATAACTGTTATCTTTCATATAATCGTTCGCTATATTTCACATATAATCCTTTTGTCTCTCTCTTCCTTTCTGCAATTATTTTTTTAATTATATATAACGTAAGACCTTTGTATAATTCGCTGCAACACTAATTATAAATGCTAATAAAGCGCATTATTATTTGTTGGAACGTCTCGTTGCCATCTATTTCGCGTAATTGCAAAATATTATCATAAGCAATATAACTTAAAAGAACAGCTCGTTGATTGCAATCAACGTTCGCAAAGATAAGAATATTGCGAGCCAGAGTGTACATTCGCAATAATCCTTTTATTACAAACAATTACGGAATTGTATCTGCTATAATAAAAAAAAATTATTGCACATACATCGATATTTTGGCTCGCATTAGCCCTATCTTCACGAACTGTGATAAGCGAACGTGGAGAGCCACGTGTCAGACAGATAAAATTTAACTCGCGAGCGAATTAATCGACGCGATAGATCGACGCCGTAAATCTTCTCTCGAAGAACTAGGGATGCCACCACAGTCGTAGTTTGCAGAGGGATAGAGAGAGAGAGAGAGAGAGAGGCGAGAAGAAAGAGAGAAGGAAACACGCGGCAAGAAGCACGTGCCGACACGCTTGAAAGCGAAATATCTCTCGGGCGAGTGACCTCGTTAATTAAACCGAATTTAGGCGGCTGAGGTCAGCGCGCGGCCAGTCGCAGCAAGGTCCGGGCCTTCCCTCAGATCGCAATGCTGTGCCGGACACCAGCCGGATATCGAAAGACATTCTGCTCCGTCTCTCCTTGCGTGATGTCGCGGCTAATTGGAGGCACGCTAATTAGCAGGTTAAGGTGAGGAATTCCATTTTTAACGAAGGTCAAGAAATCACGGCGGCCGGTCACGCGGACGGGAACCATTGTTGATGCTGCACGGCGGGCGCTTTCTCAACGCGAGGCACGGATTGCACGAACGGGGAGAATTGCCAGTCTGGAGCGATTGCCGCAGCCGCGACTATGATAAATGGGTCAGATATAGTTAGCGTTTGTAACGGCGGTAATTAAATCGCAGGGCCCATTTTGACGTTGATTGCTCGGCAAAGTAAATCGTACGCTGTCTCGCGTATGGTATATGTTGTTTCGTTCGTGCTGAAATTATTACAGCACGAGAGCGCGTTCGTGCTAACTTGCTATATACAATTCGCGTCCTTTGTCTTCTGTCAAATGGTCTCAAGAAATAAGGGCATCTGTCGAGAGACGTGTATTCAGCTAAAATCCCCCTTTTCAGTAAAATAATAATGTTGTACATTTATCGCTATCGTTATTGTTATCAGAAGTATGTCAATATAAAAGTGTCTTTTTTTCAAGACAAGACATCCGTGGGGTTATGTAAAAAGATAAGGTTAATTTTCCTTTCTAATAACACGTGTCTATTATCGTGTAATTATTGTATGTATACGCGCAGATGTCATATGTGCGATGGAACTTTTTTTTTACATCGGAAGTTACGAGGGATCTTGAGAGAATAGGATATTACCGTATCTTCGTAAGCGGTCAATTATAAAGGAATTAAATACAGTATTACAATAATGATTATGCGATTAATCGACTCTATAAATGTTAATAAGCAATCACTGCAATATAAGTGCGATTGTCATATCCTGGCTGTTTCTTGGATCCGGTGGATAATTTAGGCTTAATAACCAAATCAATTTTTATCTAAATAAGATTTTTATTTCTTTATTAGGCGTAATTTAGTGACTGAAAATTAATGGTGCATGATGCAAAGAATATTACGTTTTGATAGAAAATAATTTAAAATTCTGACGTTAAAGACGCACTTTTAATCAATTGCTTCAAAGACAGGGCACTCAATAATTCGAGATAAGATATTTGCATGGCAAGACAACGTTCTGCAACACCGGTTGACGTCATAATGCCATACTCACGGAATCGAGATCCGGATTCCGATCGAGAGCATGATGCGATAGGCATTGAGACGTTATGTCTGAAACATACATTAAGTACTTGCATGTATTATTTTGCCATAGAAGATTACGCCGGATAATTTGCCGTTTCTCTATGATTGAGCGGCGAGAGAAAAGTTTTTTTCTGGAAAAAAAGTAGTGTGACTCAACTGAGATTAATCATAATTTGCATTCTTATTTCCTCCTTCGTTCTTATTTCAGAATATATCACTGAGCGAGTCTCTTCCTTCTTTTTTTCTTTTCTTCTTATACATATGCAAGATGTTAGAATTCTTTAAAAATTTTTAAACTATCCACTTATATAAAGATCCGAGTTACTTAAAAATTGAAAATTCTTTAAAGTCTTGAAAATTTTTCTTTAAAAGCAAATATATAAAACATTTAAAAATAAAAATTTTATTCATACATTTTTATAAAATTTTTATGAAATTTTATAAAATGTGGAACGGATAAAAATAATAACGTAAAATGTTTACTAATGTAAATATATTTTTGAAACATCAAAAATCTTTTCAAGATTTTTAATATATTAAAAAGTTCCAAGACTTTTAAAATCTGTTTTCTTTCGAATAACATTCAAAATAATTTGAGACTTTTGCTACACATTCAAAACAATTTTGTTTCGATCATCACTGCATATAATCTAATTTTCATAATAAAATTACTATTTTTGTTTGTATTGCATATTTGTCAGCGTTAAAATTATCACTATCAGATTGTATGAGAAAGCTTCCTCTCAGCTCAATTTCAAGATACATTTCATGGATTTATATATAGAAATACTTTCGTTGCCACTCGAAGACATCCTTCCTGCTTCCTCGTCGTGACTCACGGCATTCAAGTAAAAAATAAAATATCGAATCGATCGCCCGGCGATCCGCGAGGCGACTGCGTTCGCCTTTCTCGCGAAGCTGCTCTCGCACAATTTCCTGACCGCGGTGGAGCGAAGGTCACCTTGACCATCGCTTGCGCCCCTCAGGAGGGTAATGATTCGGGCGGGGGCGCACGAGGGGGGAACAGGGAGGCAGACGCGGATGGCCTCCAACGTCGACATATATAAGTCCCAGGATCGGCCCCCATCGGGAGTCAAACGGTCCTCTACTGCCAAGACAGGCAACAGCTGTGAGAGTCTCCGACACCTAGGATCCGCCGTCACCACGGGGAAACTGCTCCGCTACTCTGGACGATTCGCAACCGTAGTAGGCGTTTCTTCCGGAGCCCCCCCTACCATCCGCGAGTCCGCGACTCCGAGAACGTACCCCCGCGTGGCAGGTGGCACACCACCGTTGCGCGGTACTCCTAGACTCGCTGCTTAACGAGAGTGCAACTGCAGTTGGCGGCCGACTTGTGCACGGCTCACGGGAAAACGCGGAGAACGCGCTCGTTCCGATTCGCCGCAGTTTCGGGGGAGATCCAGAGAGAAGGAGAGAAATGAGGATCGTAAGTACCATGTGCCATGTGCGTGTACGCTTCGCGGCACGAGCGAGCATCGCGCGCGATCCGACAACGGAGAAAGACCGGAAGAGACAGCCCTATTTTCGCGACGCGATACGTGCGGAATCGCGAGTGGTCGAGAGTGCTCCGTTTTAGATCAGTGAGATCGTGACATAAGATCTAGATCTTACAATTTTGTTCGATTGTTAGTGAGATCTCAAACTTCTGTGAGGAACGATATCGACAACGATATGCAAATATTTCCGTTATACACGTTCGACTTTATGAGGAAATTTGGAAGTTTATTGCATTTTTACACAGTTATATAAAATTCATCATTAATGTTAAATGTAATTTAAATACATAGATAATTTGTAGATCACACTTTCTCGATGCGACGTTTCGTTCCAAAATAATTTTTTAAATGATTAGGTTTAAACTTATCAGCCGCGCGTTAAAGATCCAGGCAGGCGTTTCAAGTTCATCGTCCGCGTAGGTAACGTTGGAGGCGGACAATGAATGAGAATCTTGTTTACGTCGTTTCGACGTAAAGGCAAAAATATATATCTCCAATTACTCCGACTTGACTTTCTACATTCTTATTTCCGGAACCTTGCATTCGATCATAAAGTCAAGTATGTTTTTCCATGTCCGTACGGTCGGTTCGCTCCTGGCAATTGCTTAACAATTTTTATCGCAATTAAAGGTGCGAAAGAAAAGGAATCGCCCTGATTCACGTTAATTGAGCAGAATTTAAAGCGAAGTGGTATTAATCATTGTTGAAATGCATCTCTGCCACAATTATTCTAACTTTCGAACTTTTATTTCGAGAAAGAAAACCACTTTTACATTTCTACTTCTTCTGTGATAATTATTCTCCTATCAAGTTACTCAACATGTTTCTCTTTTGACATATATTCACGTGTGTTAATTACAAGCTACTAGATAAATTAACGGAAGAGATCGATTAGCTGTCATAGCATAGGGAAGAGAGATGCCCGCAGAGATAATAGCTGCAGCGCAATGAAATCCGCAAACACCATGCAACAGTTCATTCACGAGATTCTAGCCCGTGGCGAGACAGGTCTGCGGCCTTGCCCCGGGCCGTCCAATCGTTTGTTGGTGAACCGGCGTGTCCGGCAAGCTTTAGATCGTTCACATGTTACGTAATACGTAACAAGAATAATGTCATTTCTAGGAAGACTCTCTTTTGACGACTGCATTTCTAAGAGTAATCTCCTAGTTTAACTTATCTTTTTCTAAATAAAAATAAAGATTTCGTAGTTTTCGTTCACTATATTAATGCAGAGTAAGAATAAATGAACTCTGATAAAAACTATGAGTGTTTATTGAAGTAATTCAAATTAATATTTTCAATCATGATTATTCTTTTAATTGCGATTGATTATTCTCGAAATTATCTGTGCTCACACTTTAGGGATTTTATTACTCTTGATTTTTTGATTTCTTAAAATTTCTTATTGAAATTATAGAAAAAGTTACACAAAACCATATATGAAAAAAGCTTAGATTTCTTTATTTCTATTTGTGTTACATGTTACAACATTCCCTTAAAAATTTTATATACGTGAAATTATATAGAAAAAATATATAATCTCTACTACATCACATATTATGGAGATATTGTAAAAGGAGAAAAAAATTATATCAGATTATATCGCCGGGAAATGTGTAAGAGGTGCCATTACTGTCTCAAGTAATGCTACATTATTATTATTGATCAAGTACCGGTTTTTAAAGTGTACTTAAAAAAGTTAAAGTACTTATTAAAGTATCACGCATAGTTATATAATATAGAAAATATAAAGAAGGAGTTAGAAACAACAAGTTATGCAATTAAGTTAAGCCGGCGCGAGACGTGTTCTGATCTAATTTATAAACTGCTACACATGGACTTGAGCATCTCTGATTAGTATCTGGACCAGTAGCTTGAAATCATGCGCGACGATGTTTTCCAAGCATCATTTTTCCAAATGAATCGCGAGAAAGTGGTGCTAATAATCTAGACTGGTTATGCAAACTATTAGTGAAAATTTCGTAACGTTGTGGCGTGCAATTCCGGTACACCATAGGCTGTTATTTCGTAAGCGTTGGATTTATCCCATGGCTCACAAATCGTGGGATGCTAATGCTATATTAGCAAGCAATCGTTTTAATATTGTATCTATCTGTAAGATATATTTTTAATTGCCATAGTATACAATATAATGCAGTTTTGAAAGAAACAAATTTTTCGTGCAAAAACCAAGAAACTATGGCAGTGAAAGATACATGAGCAACTATTTGCAGTGAAAGATACTTGTATAATATTATATTTAGATTGATTTTTAATTAATTATTCTTGATTTTTCTTAAATTTTTATGATTTTGTTTGAGCTGATCATGCTTTTTCATGTCTTCAGAAATTTTTTAAATTTCTAACTTCGTATAGATTGATAATTTTAGGTATTTTAACTTACAAAATTTAATAAAGAACAAAATATTTCTATTTGCTTTGTATTTAAAATTAAATCAGCTATATAAACGACCATGGTTCTCCTATAGATAAACATACGTCTATGTTGATTTAGGTTTATTACAGGCGTAGTCAGAACGGATTTAGAGCGCACGAATGGCATGCAGAAAGCTACAATTGTGTCACTCCCTTCGCGATTTCACAAGTGGTTACCGGATTTATATGTACGTGTATATGTGCATATGTATATGTGTGTCTATAAAAATCGTACAATCTTGGCGTAACGTGATCGAAGTATGTAATTTTCTGCTCTCTTTTATTAATTTTCTTCGAAACAAATCTTTTTAGTAAAAAGTGGCACAAACCATTTTATTTCAAGAAACTTTAATTGATCTTTAACACAATTGAGAAATCTGTTATAACATTTCAATATTATTATTTCAAATTTTCCTGGACTTTATGACACTTAATCTTTTTATATTTTTTTTCGCAGTTTTCATTAATTTTTTATTAATACTAGCAATAATTTAGATAATGGAAAACTAAATATGTTGATTGTTTGTAACTGAAGAAGCAAATGTTATAAATTAATATAATATATATTAGATTTATTGAATTATAGTGATTAGTTGTGTTTCAAATTTTCTAACTTTTCGAATATTTTAAGTCTATAAACATTTTTAAAATCTCACCAAATCTAACAACAATTTTATAAATATTTCTTATTAGTACTTTAAATTATACTTACGTTTTATAAGTGCCACACATATTGCTAACTTTTTCTTCATATCTCCCAGGGAGAGTGTACAGTATTTTGCGTCGTACTTCGACTGTCCAACCATGACAATCGAAAATATCCTTTTACAGTGTTTTCCACTTTCTTGAATTGGCATTACCCCTTTCACAAAAACCGTCATTAAAAACCAATATGATTACTGATAATACAATGTATAGTATTCGCTTATATATTTCCCGTTACATATGTCTAACGAAGGGGAAAGGAGAGTACTTCCTAGTAGGAAGAGGAAATAATACTAGAGCTAGTAATGTATTTCTGACAAAGTGGAAAGAATTGCTACCTATACGTACATGTTAATATTTGTGTTTTTATAATATTAGCGATAACGTTGGAATTTGATATTTAATTATTCTGTAGCTCATATTTTGACATAAATCTAAAAAAATCTAGAAAATCTTTCTTTAAGACGGTCATAAAATTTGGCCGACCATAATGTATATTTGAAATATTTCGCGTTTGTGCATTTCATATGTATGATATGTTATGAGTTACGTGCATGCTCGATTTTCAACACCTTTGATCCTCTTTCTTGTAATGGCTGGCTTACCGCCAAGGGCGGGCTCGTAATACTAGCGTAAAATCATACGAACTCTTGTTCTAGAATGAATTTAGTGCGTGTACTTTCACTTGGTAGCGCTTTACATGATATAGCGTGAAAATGATGCGCTCTTATAATTCTCGCTTATCGTGTGCAGTCTCAGGTGCAGTCAAAGGAACGACTTCTAATTAAATTTCGTCGGCAGATCCACTTAATTACGTATTTGGAACGAAGTTTTCCTGGGATTTTCAAATTGCGGAAGGAGTCGAGTTTTCGTGAGAACAACGAAGTTTTACCGATTCTTACGTAAAAATTATTTTCATAGACTCACGAAAATTTTCATCATTTTTGTATTTCATAGAATTTCAAGTTACAATTCATAAATTATCCTTAATCATATACGACTACCGTGAAATAGTTTTATTACATGCAGCAAATCAATTTTGTAAGAAAGCGTGCCTCCCAGCTCACGAAAGGAGCGAGGAAAAGTAACATCTGTTCTCTCCGTGAAAGAGAGGCGTTACCGCTCGCGTTGCATCCGTGGCGCATAATTTTCCAACCGTTCTGAGAATTCCTGCATTCTTGTTAAACAATAGATCGTCATAGGTCTTCGGGTGCTACACACTTT
>VBVR01002419.1:0-22710 GCA_011638315.1 Tetramorium parvispinum
GAACGGGAGGGTATAGGATAGAGGCAGGGGTAGAGAATTCTCTCTGTTATAGATTAAAATTTTTTACGGGGAAGATATTGATTGTTGCTTTTTATTAATGTAACATTAAAGTGGTGCCCGTGGCGGTGGGGGCGATCGCGCCCCGCTGTGCGCGCCCGCCGCGTGGTGGGGCCCCCCCCTTCCGCTCCGCAGCGAAGCGACCGGGTGGGGATGACGAAAGAGGACATGGAGGGGTGGAAAGGGGATACGGAGGCGCGCAACGACAAGCCGAGGAGAGGAAGTAAGAACCGCCGTGCGTTTCGCGAAACGCGACGGCGAGAGGGGAACGTAGAGAAGAAGATCTGGGCGGGGGTGACGAGACGGCGAGCGAGGGGAGGGGTAAAGGGGCACCGGGAGAGCGCGTCGCGAGGCGCGTCGGCGGTGGAAGGGACGGGCGGAAGGGCTCGAAGCGGCGGAAATAGTGCCATAAATACGAACATTTTTCGTAGCGTCTTGCAGCCCTGTTTTGACAATCATCCCCACCACCACCGTCGCGTTCCCGCGTACCCTCTCCGTCATGCGATTCCTACCGAGCGGCGGCCCCCTCGGCGACCCCTCTCGTTTCCTTCTCTCGGCCTACCCGGCTCTCGCGCGCACGTCGTCCCCTTCGCCTCGCACATCCCCCTCGGATCTTAAATACGTAGATACACTTACACACGCGACCGAACGAGCGGACCCCCACGCGTACACAAAAAGGGGCGACGTCTCGCACCCTCTTCGCCTCACCTACCAAGTACCCTGCGGACGATTCCCCTTTCGCTCTTCCACTCCCTCTCGCCACCTTCTCATCCCATTCGTCCTCTCGGCCTATTCTTCTACTCGCTTTGACATTTTTCGCGAGTTAAGGCCCGTACGAACTTCGCGGAAATCCATCTTGCGCTGACTCTGCCGCGCCCCTCCTCGTACTTACTTTTCTCCTTGCCCCTACCGAGCACTTTTTCCCGTCATCTTTTTTTTTTCCTTCGATTCTTTGCGTCTCGGCTTTTTTTCGATGGAGCGGGGGGAGGGGAAGGTCGACGCGGGACGGATCGATGCTTCCTTTCGAGACAGCGACGACGAACAGAGGGAAGAGGGACCAGGGCGAAGTCCTCTGCTCCCTCTTCTCCCTAGCCGGCTGGGCTTTTTAATTGCCGATTTGCCACGCGCCCTGCGACGCGTTTAACGTCGATGTAACACACGTCGTCGCGTGACGTGGTACATACGTACGTACGGTGGATCGTAATTGAGAGTCGCGGAGAGATTGCGAAAGGGAAAATGATTAATGGCGTCACACGCAGCGCGATCGGATCAGAGGTGAGATTAATCGCGAGGGAAAACGCGAGTTCATCGCTCGCTCGATTACGTGTGTAACCGTGTGTACGCGTTAATGTACGCCAATCTTCATAATCCCGCGCGCTGTCGCGCCGTCAGTGCATTCCCTGGTCTTTATGGGCGCAATTCTGAGCCGTTGAAACCATTCAAGTTACAACCATCGAACCGGGAGATCTCTCGCCCGACTCTCCGCCACGAGACGCCGAGGGACCTTTGTTTTATCGCGCGCTTGCGTAACGGGGCCTGTAGGATTCACTTTTTTATCGAGAGAGGCGAGGCGACAAGCGCCGCGCGATTAACACGCTCTCATTCTGTAATATTATTTTAAGTCGGAAAAAGAAAACGTGCATTTGACTTTTTACTTTTACGCGGCCCAATACGGTTTCACATCTAATAACAACGCAAGGAACGCGTCTGTTGACTCTGAGATTTCCTAAAGGGTACCTCGACGCGCGTCCCTTCGGCTCTCTCGGATGGAAACCAGTCTTTCCAAATAGCGCCCAGAAAATATTGACTTCTTAAACACCCATGACTGCACCGGTTGAAACGCTCTTCCAGGAAAAAATCGCTAAACACGCCATCAAATTTTATTTCTTTCTTCGGCACGTCGAGGATAAAGGATTAACGGCAGGAAATTCGAAGAATAGGATGAATCAAGTTTATCGTTTTCCAACATACGAAGGAAACATTATTTTCCAAAGGAACGTCGTGCGCGTGTCGTAGAGTTTGCTATCTATTACTATGTAAAGAGAAGGATTCGCGAAAATGTTTCACTGATCCTTGTTAAAGGGAGCAAGCCGTATTACTTTCGTTGTACCAGCGATCCTTTAGCGGAAGCTCGAGAAAAAAAGCGAGAGGAAGCCACTTCGAGGATTGCTGGATTATATTTCGGTGTCATCATTTGTTTGGTACCCACCATGAGGTCGAAGTCTCACGCAGGAAGGAGGATCAAGGGAGACTCGACTGACTGTATCATCCGTGCAATTGTCACGTAACAATCGACTTCGACATCGTGTCCTCACTCGCCGAAGAACTGGATGCTAACAATACCGGGATATGGGTGGCTGTACCTTTCCAGACTGACATTTTCAATATTTTAACATCTTTAATCGAGAGTAGATTTCCACAGTAATTTTGATTTAATAGCTTTTTTAATACTTAAGATATTCACAAAAGAATGAATCCCGAAAGTATAATGTCGCATACTATTTAAAGACCAATATCCTTTTCAATGAACACTTAGTCGGTTTTCCATATTACTTTCTTTCATAATTATGCATATAATCTAAATCTGTTCCTACAATATTATTTTCTATTTCGTTATGAGAATTAATATTTATAATACTCGGAAATTTCAAGACTCGTTTCTAAAGCTATCGATTTCGAAACTAACAGTGTTTGTATTGTATTGTATAGCAGTATTGTTTTCGAAGACACGTGCAACTTCCTTTTCGTTGTCAAGGGAATATTCATACCTCGATCCGGTTTACTAGCTCTTACGTGTCGTTCATACGGAGAAGTGCCCTTTTAGCTGACACGGGATTTCTTTTCGAGAACGGAACGCTCTTATCAGATATCAGAATACCATTGCCTATCAGAAGTTTTGACACGTTTGTTGTTTCAGTATAATTCTGTCGCTAGATTTAACACTACATAAAAGTTTCTGCACTATCCCGTGACGACAGTATCGCTCCTTAAGCCTACGAGTCCATTTCAACTGTTTTTTTTCCGATTAAAAGTTAAACGAGTACATCTTCTGACTGCGAAAGAGGAGAAAGCGGAAAGTGCGACTGAAGAACGAGCAGACTTGGTTGGAGCCTTGAAGTGGAGTAAAGTTACGAAGAATCTTGCGCTCCGACGTCGTAACATTACAGCACTAGTTCGCATACAAGCGATACTCTAAGCATGACGTGGCGTTCGGCGTAGTGCGCGGACGCTGTTCCATGGCTCGTTATAAAATGACGCCGTCCGTCTTCGTTTTGAATCGTGCCCGCTCGGATTCGCGTTACCGAACCCGCCGGTTATCTTATCACGTTACGGAAAGGAATTTCGATTACGACGTAGGCAGGTCGGGCCTCCCTTTTTTATGATCGTGGCGCGACTAGTCGATCGCGTTTTTTTTTTTTAGCGAGTGCTCACGCCACGATCCGGGGGGGGGGAGGGATGAAGCACCGGATGAATAAAGGGGACAGGGAGACGCGGAAAGGAAGGGGGAAGAAGATGAGCAAGGGGAGATTTATTAAAGCCGGAGATGATGCACGATATTGATCGTTTTCTTCTCCCTTCTTGAGCATGCTTCTCGCGGGAGTACTTCGTCAAGATTTCGTAACTCAGAAGAGTAATTTTTTGAAAAACGTGCGACTCTCAATTCCTCATTTTAATCAGTTACAGTTAAATCAATATTAGGAATGACGCAAAGGTTTACAAATCACGAAGCTTATCTCGAGTGTGAAGGCCACGTTTGAAGAGCTTACAAATTTGCGAAATAAATTTCAATTTCGAGATGTACAATTACTACATTAAAATCATCGAAGTTTTCTACCTTTCGACGCCAGATACACTCGCGACTGATTCCGTCGATTTCATCGAGTTTTTGTCGACTCCGGCAAATTGATGTCTCCGGCATCATGCGATGCAACCTGCATTCTCTTCTCTTCCTTCTTGGAGCACCGTCTCGTTTATAAATCCACCATCCTGCCGTTCGTCCCCACTTCGGCGCGGCGCGATGGGCTGAGGCCAAGTTTAATTCTCAAAGACCGATAGCAATTTCCCGAGGAGAAAAAGGAGCGGGGAGATGCCCGCGCTCGCTAGTCGCGCTCGATCGATGCGTCATAAGCGATTAATCTATTTAACGTATCCGCGGCATCGCCCATCGACCGGTCGAACGAAGGAACGACGAGTAACGACGTTATCGGTTTCCTCTTTTAGGACGAACTACTTGAAGCGAGCAAATTTTTAAATTATAAAGGGGAAATGTCGGCTTATCTTAATGAAAAACCCCCTCTGCTCTCTTTCTTTCTCTCGTCGCTTTAGTAATATTTATGAACACAATTATGAACACAAAATGTGTCAATTGGAGGAATATATTTTGTAAGTTTAAAAATTTTAAACACATACATTTCAAGCTTGAAAAAAAAGATCTTGTCGAATATACGATAGATTTATTTCTTAATCTCGAAAGTAAAAGATTGATGCTTGAACGTTTGTCGTTCAGAATGATGAAATACTTGAGACTAAGACACACGAGAAAATATGTTACAACACGATAGATTTTCAAACGCGAGAACGCATGCAAGTCTCGTGTGTAACGTTTAAACTCATAGCTGAGAATTACGTCATCCATGTCACGTCATCAAAGGAGATTGTTTGAGATAATTCTCGATCGGATTTTAACGAAGTAATTTGAACTTTTGTCGGCGCGCAAATAGATAATATCTACGCCTATGTGTACTCGCGCAATCTGCATTGAAAAAAGAAGAAAGCAAGGAAATCGTGAGATCGAGTATCTCGACTAGTTCGCCGTCGCTTGAAAAACGTTCGAAAGAAAAACGTTCCACTAAACGTTGAAGAATTTATATTTTTATTGTTAAATTGACGAGAGTTATATTTTAAAGATTTATTAAAATAGGTTTGTGATGTTGGTACCTCGAAATAGAAATTTTTTTATAAAATTGATATGGCATTTGATTGTCCACAATTTGATTACATTTGTCCATAAATAATCGTTTTTTATCCAACTTGCAAAAAATTAAAAATAAACAAAGGTAGACAAAAAACGATTACTTATAGACAAATGTGGTCAATCAAATGCCATATTAATTTTTGTAAAAATTTGTATTTTGGGATGCGAACTTCACAAGTCTTATTAAAATTTATATTTTTTTCATAATCTTTTTAGATCCATTTTGAAAAACGTATTAAGATTTACTTTCTAATTTTTTAATTTCTCCTTAAAAATTCTAAATTTCTTATATCTGTATCTTATATCTCTCAAACTTTTTTTCTAATTTCGCATGCTTACTTTTTTTTATTTTATTAATTTATCAGAAATGTTTTATATCAAAGTTTACGAAATTGCATAATAACTTTTCAGAAAATCTTTACAAAAAGGTTGACTCTCGTTTGCCGCGAGACTGTAAAAATTAAGATCAATGATCTTGGGACAATCCGTACACGCGATCTCAACCATGGAAGGGTTAAGGACGAACACGCACGTGATCCTCGTCGTGTGCGCGCGCGAGCGACACATTTAATAAGGGCCGATTATGCAATATGTCGTTTCCCACGTTCGACATGCGTTACACGATCGCGGTTTAAACAGCCGGCCTGCGTACGTTTCGCCCATTGGGAAAAGAACGGGCGTGTGGACGGGCAGGTGGAAAAAAAAAAGAGGGGAAATGAATCATAGCACTGCGCTTTCTGGTCTTCCGGCCGTACATATCGTGCGTACGTCCGAGCTGCCAAGAGCCGCTCGTTCGCGCGATGAATGGTTTTTCTAGCACATGTTGCCACCGTAGCTGCCGTTGGTGATGATGCTGCCGATGCTGCTGTTGCTGTTACCGCTACTGCTGTCGCAAATGCGCCGCGTAGAGAAGTTGGCAGAGTAGTAACATTGTTGTACACGGTGGATTTAATTGCTTTCGACTGCAGCACAATATTATTGCCATGACACTTTACTTTTGCCCGTTGATTCGTATCGTTTTTAATTAGCGGCACATATAACTGACAACAGTCATCAAGGCAAATATGTAATATCGCGGTAAAGTAGAATGAAGGACCGTGCAGGAGCGCCGTGTCATCGAGAAGGAAAAAAAAGCACTGAATTTAATCTTAGGATACTGTAATTCTGCTTACATTGCAGATTCGTTGTAGCTTCACAAATGCTTATTATGTACTTTGATTGTAGATATGTATTCATCATTGTATTTTAAATTATGGCATGTAAGATCGTATTTTAATAATGTGATGAATAATATAATTAATAAATCTCTCTTCTCGATTCGTTATTATTGAAAACTATTCTCGAATGGATTTAATTTAATGCCAGCCATCGCAATGGCCGCGCTGCAGGGAATTGGTTTCTGTTTTAATAAATATCGCGTCACTAATTCTCCGCTGTCTCTAGGCTCTGTTTCTATAGCGCTCCAAAAAGAATCGCTCGATACGTATCAAGCGTCCAGTACGTACGAGAGCTCCGCGATAAAAAAAAAAGGGAGGCGGGGGGAGGAGGGGAACGGAAAATCGCGTATCGGCGAGCCGGGCCGACGACGACAATCGCGAAATCAATTCGCATTATTCGTTTAAAAGTATGTACCGCCTGGTGACGTCAGCGACGATGAGAGAAAGATGGGGGACGAGAGAGAGAGAGAGAGAATCGGAGAGAGAGCGAAAGAGTAGGCGTGTGTAAAGGGGTGTCGAGCGGAGGCAAGTGGCCCCGTCTGCCTCGTCGATGCTCTCAAACAATCCCTTTCCACCACCGTCGCGCGCTCGCTCGTGCCACCACTAGCACACACACGACCACCTCTTCCGTCGGGGGTGCTTTCCACCACCGACCACCGCCGCGCTCTTCTTCCGTCGAGACACCCTCTCTTCCTCCGGTTTCGAGCGCGCACCACCCCTTTATCATTCCACCCTCCTCCCCCTCCCGTAACCCCGCCGTTTGCACGTCCCTCGTCGTCGTATCGTCGACAGTAACGGTGCGCAACCCCTTTCTCTACCCCTGCTTCTTACGATCGCGAACGCGCGGACTGCGAGAGCCTCTGCGTTATTTTAGACTGTTCGCAGTGAGTACGACTTAAAAATTTTCAGATTCCTGGAAAACAAGGCTGTCTATACGCCGAAATTGCGTAAACAACGCAAAAGTTTAATAAGATTTCTTCCCTCCATGGCAAGACTTTGATACTTGCTCTTGATAGAGTTTCCTTTAAAGCGTGACAGACAAAATCCACGTCAGCCGTTCTGCACACGGTGCATAATTTATCGAATTGAGGCTATCGTTGTGTAAAATGTCAGCTTTGGTTCGTGGATCGTTATAATTGTCTACTTAATAATTGGCAACGATGCGTCAAAATATATATCTCTTCGCTAAGGTTTCGAGTCAAACTGACTTCATGTAGAATTCGCCGCGGCCGACCTTCGATCACGTTGCGCCACGTATTCAACCGGCTCATTAAATTTTACAGACGCGCCGTCGCCGTCGAGCGAGCGTCTTTGAATTTTCGAGCGAGTCGATAAGGAGTCGTGGAGAAACGGCTTCTTACTTTCGATAGCGCGAATTATTGTCGACTCATTCACGTGGCCGTGCATTATTACTGAATGCTCCGCGAGCATTAAATCGCAATGCCCGAAACGTCGCGCATTACACATCCGACACACATTGTGCGAGCGGACATGTATACTTGCGATAAAGCGAGCGCGCCCGGCTTGCGGCTACTTTATCAACGGTTTTACGATATTAGGTTGCGGCAAAAGGCTCGTCGCTTTTTCATTTAAATCGTTTTAAATTTGCGATATTAATTTGCGCTATTGATGGCCGCAGCAGCGGGTGTCCGGCGCAGGGTGCAACACGTGTAAATACAAATTCGCGGACATCACGCGTTCCTTTTGTAACTTCCGGCGAACATTTTAATTGCACGTAATACACAAAATGAATGCCAACGTGTAACCCTGAGCTATATTTTATATACATTGAAAGTAAGAGACACGAAAAAAAGCGTATTAATATAATACTGGAAAGAGATTAATATAGTGCTTCAATGGAAGATACAGAGATGTTCGATTTCAAGAGGAATTATATTATTTATAGAGAGTCCCATTATAAATCAGATTATTAAATACAAACGATATTGATTACCGATTTTTGATAAGATAATGTGAATAAAATTATTTCGAATAAACTTATACGATGCGTCGCGCGCCATATTAACGTTCCTGAATAATTAACAAGTTATTTGCATCTTTTTTGGAATAATACAACAGCCTTCTTTGATGGGAGGGGACGAGCTCCGGAAATGCGACGGGACAATTGCATCTCTCGGCTGCGTTTCGCGGCAGGATCGGTGGAGGGAGAATTATTGCCTCGCAAAAGCTGACGTAGACGTTGCGCTTTTACATAAATCTTACCGGCTTTCTATCGTCGCGGATACCGAGCCGGTATTGGTTAAATGGGAGAAGTTTCGTTTTTAGCGAGCCAATTCGCAACGATCGCGAACGGGAAGGGGGCCCGTGGAATAGGGATGGATCAGTGGGACGGGCGAGACGGCAAACAATAAAAGTAAGGTAAAAGCAATAAGAATTAAAATGTAATATTGCCGATACGCGATAAGGGAATGACTGTACAACGTAGCAGCCAATCAGACAGGACAAATGCGGGCGAACATAAACGAGTATCTGGGCTCCTAATATGCGGTTTGTATATTGGTGTACGCTAAGTTAAATAAAATATCATAGCATTGAAATGTCGCGAGATAACACACAGGGTATATTACTCGATTACAATTAAGTAGAGAGATAGACTTTCCGTAAATCATTTATTGTAGATTAAATTTTTGATTATAAATTTGTTCATTATTACTTGGATTCAGTTTACATCTCAGATATATTTATCACACGATTTTTATGTATAAGTGTATGATATTTACATATTAGTTTGATAAATGCAAAAAAATGTTTTCAATAATAAATTATAATAAACAAATACTAGTATATGTACATAAAAATATCATATGGTAAATTACGAACGTAAAACTTTATATTGTTTTCTTGTATTTTATTATGTTTCGACCAGTGAGAATATCTTTATATTTTAAATCTCAGACAATCTCTTGGAATATTAGCTATAAAAATTTTGCCTGAGCGAGAGAATTCTTCTCTTGCAAAATATCGGTGGTAAAAAATTCGCACACAAAAAGTTTGTAAGATTTAGATTTTTTTGAAATTTATTTGTAAGCAGTTGGGAAACTTCATTGCTATTCCTTCTTCAGGAGGCAAACTTCATCCTTGGTAATTTAGTCGAAAAAGTAGCTCTGCATTAAAATATTGTAAAGAATAAATTACTCGAAGAGAGGATACAGCAACTTTGTCCGATGTCGCTCGAGAACAAAAAAAACCTGTAGGTCTCTCGCGACCGAATCGCGCCCCATAAAAATGTGTCCGCCGTTGGCGACATCGCCGCCCCCGTTTTGACCGCGCGCGACAACACCCTCGCGGGATAAATTTACATCCCGAAGTTGCGGGCCGACATACAAGCAAACGGACGACAACGCATCCTCATTCGATGTGCTGACGTCACATGACCGGTGAAATTGATTTTTCGACAGCGAAAGAGGGACACGCGGGGGGCTCTCGCGATCGTCAAAAAGTGCAGATCCTGAATATTTTAATAGACAGCTCTCAGGACGTGCAGTCGATACCGGGGAATATCTATAACGGCCTCGGTATCACGTGCCTTAATTAAAACGCTTACGCGTTATATTTTGCAGATGAAGCTCGACACGGATCGGAAGCGGATGCACTGTATACGCACTGGCGTAACTGAGGGGTCCACGGTGGGGCTTGAAATCATGAGGGATCAGGTATAAAAGGAGGCTCCTCGAGAGACTGAAAAGAGAAAGGAAAAACAGAAAAGTAGAATGCAATAAAGGAATAAATTAACAATTTATTCCGAGAGAGAATAATAATTTATTCTGCTGTAGCATTAAAAATTGCTCTGTGGATATTAATATAATTTCAAAGAAGGGAGAAAAAGAAAAGATGACGAGAAAGAAAGAATGTATAAAAAGAAGTGACAGAGGGAAAGGAGAAAAGGGAGGAAACAAGATAGGGAATAAAGATCGTACAAAGGATGCTAAATTCGTCATCCGCTATAATTATGGCATTGAGTTATATCGAGGTATATAAAATATGTCTTGTCGTATATTATCATTATAAATCGTATATTATCATTATAAGTTACTATTATATAAAAATACTCGTAGAGTCTAGAAGCGAAATTAACATTGACATTCGGGAGAAAGAGCGAAATTCTCTGAGATAGTTCTAGATAAAGAAATTTCCCTCAAATTTTCCGCAAGGGTTTCCCCGAATGTTATTCATTGCGTTCACATGGTATGTACATCCGATATGCGCTTTGTGTGAAGCGAGAGCCCCGATATCCGGGCGACACTTGCGCGCCCTAAATTGAATCGCCCGATGATCCGTTCGAAAGAGCGTTTCGCCGAGAGCGATCCGAGGGATCGACAGGTGCTCTTTCGCCGATCCTGACGAACTGGCGTGCACGCGCCACGCGTCCCGTGAGAATTAATTCCAATGGGAGCCACGCGCCAAATGTAACGCGACCGGACGCGACAGTGCGGCGCGAGAGGCGTTTGACGATCATTTCCCCATAATACCTGTCCTGTCGCGTCATAATTTTTCGCACTGCAGTCTCGAGTTTTTGAAAAAAAAGGCATAGATAAAGCTGCACGTGGTATTCATTAAATAATGAAATACGAAGGAGACTCTCCGTAAGAAGAAAAAAACAAACAAAAAACTCTGAATAATCTTTTTAATTGCTTGTATTGTTTTTAGAAAAAGAACACGTGAATATAAAAATATATGATGATGTATATGTACGTGTGAGTGGTGTAATGTGCATATATTATATTTTTTTTATATTTTCTATTTGTTTTTTTCATCAGGAATCTCATTGACTTTGAAATTTGCCAAAAACTGGACATTATCCATTATGCATTTATTAAAGATCTTCAAATTCTGCGTTTATAAATTATGCGAAATGATTAAGAGTATTGAAGCGATTTGCAAAGATTCGTGAAAAAGAATGATTAATTAAATGTTAATGACTATTTGAAAGAATTTTTATTCGCATAAAAATAAAATTGCACGGAGAAGTAGCGCATAAATCGGGCGAATTAATTTTTTAATATTAAGAAACTAATTGCGGACGGTCACGATTGTCGTGACCTACTTTTGTAAGACTGTAAAACGAAAAGACGCGAAAGTATTATAGATATTTTACGTTATTCCAGTTTGCTCAGATTATTATTATTAGCAAGATAACATTTTTCCCCTCAAAATTTCATTTCTTGAGAATCATAGGAAAATGTTCGCCATTTAAACAAATAAATTATTTGTTTTAAAAAGAATTTTGATCAAACTTGGAAATAGAAAGAATTTAAGACGAGGCACTTTAACGTAATTTCCAAAGCTCCGTCTGGGTTCGATTAAACTCGATTTTCCTCTCTCTTTCAAAGGGCTCAAATATTAACGTCGCGCTATTTCTGACCCTTTCAAAGTTCACGATCTCTCAATTCCCCGCTAGAATTACGCGTGACATTGCACACAATTTTATAATTGACCGAGAAATTTGTCTCTGCTGAAAAATTTTCCGTTAACCATATCGCTTAATAAGCTTCCGTGTAGGAAGTCGATATGTTGTAACAAAATTATGTATATCATGCCGTTGATTACCGATAATTTCGTCTTTCAATGCGCTTGAATGTTTCAAGCGCGCTGTTGTTGGAAAGATACCGAGTCGTTTCTACAAATCGAGTGAATTTCCAGGCCGGCTAGATATAGCAAATCGCGGGAAAAAAGCTTCGCGTGGATCGATAATCTGGCGGTAACACCGCTCAGCTTAGCTCGCTACGTACGACGCAGAAAAGACTTTTCCTTTTCTCGTTTTACACTGTAGAATCGTTACCCTCTTTCCCCGAAGTGCTACGAAGTATCAATCTCTTTTTTTTCTTCGTTCGGCACAGCACAAAGACTTCCGATGAACAGAACTGAACTTTCGCGGAGAGTTCCACGGAGGAGTAATACGGGGGGGTGTCCCGGACAGAGCAGTTAGAAATCCCTGACTTAACTTGAAAGAATTTTTTCGAGGCTTTTGTTTCCTTCTGTAGAAAGAAATTCAAGGAAAAACTTGTCGCAATTGTTAATTAGTCACACTATTTACCGTGGCAATTAAAATTCCGCAATGGCAAAGTCCATTTGGATTTAAATAGAAACGATAAGATTTTGTCATTCTAATATACATACCGAAGGTGTATATTATAGGTTACAAAATTATATTTTCTATTATTTATAGGTCGCTAGACTTTGAACTTTGATATAATGAAACTTACTTTAATATTGATTTCAAATTAATTCAAGAAATCGTGCACTGTAATTAAGGAGGAATAATATTGTAAATTTTGATACCCCTCCCGGACCTTCTATATTAATCTAAAATATCTCAACAGGCACGGAAATGACTGATTAAGCGTTAGTTAATTATACCGAAGTCGAGGTCGTTTATTAATAATTGGAGTACTCGCACGATCTCTCGCAACGTATAATCGCGGAATTTACGATGGAATCTTTGCTCCAAGAAACGGTGAATCTTCCGCTCATATAAAACGCATATGTGTGCAATTAGTGGCAATTAGAAAACACAAATCGACTTTGTTTGGGGACGCAAGATTCGAGAGATTTCTCCATTCTCGCATGCCCGGTCGTGCGACAATACGGCTTAGGTCGCACTGTATAATAAGTACTGTAATTGAAGTAATAATCTAGACCTTCGTTCCCATGATGGTTTGCAAAGACGTTTCAAATGACACCAAAAATACCGTAATAGCGTGGGCTTAATTTTTTTAATAATAATGATAGGTAATACGTAGCGTATCCTGTTTAAAGCGAAAATACGCCTTAATTGTCCGTAGGCTTATCTTTCTATTGAGTAATGTATGTTAACTAAGTACAAACAGTATAATTTTTTAACATTAAAAATAAAATAATTGCTTTTTCAGATAAAACTTGTTTTAAAAAATGTTTAATAATACAGCATAATATATTCTTGGCAAAATAACATTGAACTAATTATTTTCTCTAATTAAGATTAGAGAAATTTTTTATTCCGCATGATAAGAATTTTATAAATATAAAAAACCTGAAATTCATATTGAAAAAAATTCGATATGATACTAATTATGTTGATAATATAAATTATTATGACAATTATATACGAGAGTAGTCTGAAAAGTTTTGAGTCTCAATATGAAGATGACATTACTCGTTAACATTATTCTAGTACTACAATTGTACACGTCTCAAAAAATATCAAAGATGTCAATCAATGTACGATACCTCTAAAAATTTCGTCCAGGTTGGACGCTCCATTGTTGTTTGACAGTTGTTTGTGTCAGTCAATGTCAGTGTTTTTGCAAAAATGAAAAAACTCGAATATCGTGCCGTGATTAAATTTTTGGATTAAATTGATGGAGTCCAACTCGGCTTTAATTTGCGCAGGCGTATTGCCTTTCAAATGCAAAAATTTATTCTCGACACGATATTCAAGTTTTTCCATTTTTGCAAAAACTGAAATCGACTGACCCAAACAACTGTCAAATAACAACGGAGCATCCAACCTGGCTGATATTTTTAGAGGTATGTTTTGAGGCATGTATAATTGTAGTACTAGAATAGTTTTGACAAGTAATGTCATCGTCATGTTGAGGCTCAAAACTTTCAGACTACCCTCGTTTATAGAGTAATAATTATCTGCGCGACTGCATGATGTGTCAATCAATGTACGATAAAGTTATACGGACAAATTTCTAATTCTCGAAATATATCATTTTCCATGTGTCTAAATTAATAATCTTGTCCGATTTACGTTCTCAAGATTATCTAAGTTTATAATATAATCTCATGTGGGTCCGTTTTGCTACGTATGCCTTGTGAGCGTTTAATCTTCCGTGCCATCCATGGCGGGTAGATCGATCGACCGCTATTTGCGTTTTTAATTAACGACATTCCATCGTCGGAGAAATAATTTACGCCGCTTATATACCGCTTACGCCTTTTCACGTATATGTATGTATAAGCATAGACTCGGCTATATTACGGCTTTAATCGTAGTTATTTTTACTCACCGCAAAGAGCCAAGATCATAAAAATAACGCGAATAATAGCACGGGAATATCGATGAATTACAATTCCAAAAGGTTACAACCGTGTGGAGGAAAAAAAAATACAGAATATTCGACGATCGCTGTCTACAATCTAGACAGTACTGACTTTTCATCGCGAATTACGTCGATTTGCATAAGCAATCTCTTTTCAGAGAATCGCTCGATTTTTTCATAGTTTACGATCAAAGTTTTCAACCGTACACTCACGATGTTGTATCGATTAAAAGTGGCACGTATATTCGAAGGTAACCGTAACTAAGCGACCGCGTGAGCGGCAGGACTTTATGTGCGATTGCAAGTAAAACAACTTGAAAATCGAGGAAAGAGAGTTACATTTGCAAAGCCGACACGCGACAAAGATGAGATTTATTCCGTTTGCTTCACTGATTACTACATCATATTCGAACGAGCGTCTCTCGATCGAGAACAAGAGTGCTTTCGTTCACGCACATGTACGCGCGAGCAAGGTGTAACGATTTCAAACTTTCAGACATTACGCAGTAACTTTCACGCAAAATAAATCGGCGAGCATGCCCCTCGGGGATTTCTCTCCGATTTCATCCCGCGCCACGATTTTTTGTCACACGCTCGCACGCCCCGCTCGCTCGCTCGCACGCTCATTCCCGCTTTTCCGTAGGCGGACCGTGCCGCAGCAGCCGGAATGGCAAGCGTTAGTTTTGCCTCCACCGGTATTAAATCATAGACGGCGGTTTCGCCCGCGGCGTATCCCGGCGGTCGCAGAATTTTTAAGCTTTTTTTGCGATGCGCACGGAGAGGGAGAGAAAGCCGGTGACTTCGCGCCGCGGCTTACTGCGGTCTTGCGCGTTTTGAAATTCAAGTCACTTGACGTAATTTCATCATCTCGCGTCCACTGATTATACTTTATTTTTATTTAACCGTGTAATTTTGTGAACGGAATGGTTAGGTTTATGAATGGTCTACTGTGTTTAATTAAAAATTAATAAGAATCAAAACGTCTTTCGTGTCTTGCGTGCATAAAAAATGCAAATGACGAATGTCTCTTATTTCAAAATATCCCATTTAATGGTTATATTTAACATATTAAAAATTTAATATTTTGATAAAAATGTTTCTGCACGATTCAATTTTCAGGGAAAATTCAAATTTCAATCTCACAGTAATAGATGTTATCAATCGTACATTCTAGCGATTGTCAATGGCTAATTACGTGATCGACTTCGAATGCGCGCACTCGCGTCCGTTATGCGTGAGAAAATCTCCGCGCAACGACGGCGCGTTCCCAGCGACTCCGAGAGTCCCGCATTTCCTCGGAATTAGACGTGGAAAGGCGCGATTCGAGACTCGATCAGGCGCTCAACAATACGCACGGCGTGTATTCACCGCTCGGCATTCGGTGTTAGAAAGTACATTAACGGCCAATTATCGCGAGCGGCAACAATAGCAAGAGACCCGCGTTAAAGCGCTAATGATAAATCCGTGTAAAATATTCCGTTCACGACATCCATAAGCTTCTCTCTTCCCCCCCCCCGTTGCGAAAAATACGTCGTTTTTAAAACGTTCTCGTCGCGTCGACACAGTTTAACGACAGCGATTAAGTTCGTTTAACCAAAATTTATTAAAATCCGAGTAAAATTAATTTTTCTAAATATTTAATATTATCTTATTTTAAAGTATATTACGATTTTTTACGCGATTATGTACTTAATTTTCGACAACTGTCAGAAGTATTCTTAGAACTCTTCAACTGAAATACCAATTAGGTCGGAGCTATTTTTAATTTAACGAAAACATTTTACTGAAAGGATTTTTCAACAAGAAATTTGGTATTGATTCACTACTCCGTTAAAATATAACTTGACATTTTGATGAAAGACGAGTTTATTAAACAATTACTGAGCGCATTGTTTACACGATATTATCGAAACGAGATGTAGAATGTAGCGAAAGAATAAGAGATTAATTGTGTGTTTTGTTACGCTTCCGGTTTTCAGAGGGCCATTAAACAGGAAAAAAGAGGTGTCTGCAAACTTAATTGTAGAATCGCGTATTGTCGCGCGCGAGTTATTTCGTACGAGTCATCGCACGCTCGCGCTCTCGCCAATTCCTCAGCACTGCGTGTGTCCCAATTACCGATCGCCGCGATCGATTTTATCTCGGCTACTATTCCAGTCACGCGCCGGGATCAGACACACCCTGACCTGCCCGACGCGGCGAGAACGTTTCCAGCTTCCGAACAATAATCGTCGCGCCGAGCCCGACGGGATGACGGAGACAACGTTGTAATATATGTTCGGATCTCGTTCTCGGTCGTTGACGATAATTTAGTAGCCTCGCTTGTGCGTAGACGCCAAAAATATTTCGTTGTACCGGTTCCGCGGTAGGAATGTCGATGACCTTGCGGCTTTATAAATGACGAAATTCCATACTGGCGGATATCCATGAACATGTATATATAAAAAAAATATATATATAATATTTATATACATATATACGAGTACCAAAATTCCGTCAGTACAAAATGTACGATCGATGAATATTTATGCAACGGAGAAGAACGCGGAATTTTTTTTCGGAATTTCTCCCTCCCTGTAATTAATAGTACATTTGGTTGTAGCCTTCGGCTGGTATATAATTTAAAACACAAGAACTTTCCCCGTACGTAAACAACAGTCGTTCCTAGTTCCATTATTTTGTTTTCTCTACGGCTTTTTATGTGCTCGCACGACTTTTATCCGGAGAGCGGGAAAACAAATCCGTCACGACGATCGTTAATCCACGGCTCACGGTAAACGCGTTCAAAGCGATATAAATATTATGCGAACGTTTCGCACACCCAGTCGCGAATATTTCCGCGGCAAAACACACGATCGGCGGCCGTTCAACCGCTCTAAAACGAAGCCGAGCATAGCGATTCTAAGGAACTTGGAGCGCCGCTGCTGAGGCATGTCGCTGCTCTCGATCATCATCGGTATTGATTCCTCTCTGCTCTCTCTCTCTCTCTTCCTGTTTCTCTTCGTCTCTGTCCCCATCTCCCTCTCCAATGGCTCCGCCATTCATTATTCACGATGGACGGCATCAAAACAGCGTTATATCGCGATATATTGCACGGCCCGATCTAACTGGGAGTGCAATGTTCTTACAGAGGAATGGCCCTGTGCAGTTTTCAGCAACTGGAGTATAATCCCCCTCTTTGCTCCTCGATTTTTCACAAGGAAAAGACAGCCGATAAATATTCATTATCGCCTGTAAATATTATATCCCGAATGTAACGTCGCGCGCTGCTGTATGCCACGCGTGTATCTTCATCCGAGGAATATTTGATCGAAGTGGATTTTTTTCCTCAAATGTCACGTGTCGCCAGAGTTTCCTAATTGCAAGCGGCTGAAAGCGTGGGATTTTTCGCGCGAGCTAGGCTTTCGCGTTACAATCGAGCGTTACATTCTTTGAAATATAGAATTTTTATTCTACATTCGATATCAGATAAGATATTTGATAGCGAATATCGGAATTTTCCCTGACGAAAAGTTGACCCCGCCGCGAGTCCACCGTCGAGTTAAAAGGTCGCAGTTTCTGGGACAACACGCCTGCATTTAACATAATCATAAAATATATGGTATATATCACGCGTCCGGCGATCTCGGTCACCGACCACTCGTTCCATCGCGAATAATGTCAATGTCGGAATATTGACAATAAAATATCGATCGTCCGAGAGAGGCTCGGACGTAGCGAGGGTTATCGTTATCGGCGTGCCGACCGGCGGCTCCTATCCGATGTATGCGTGCGAGTCGAGTCGAGTTGAGTCGAGTCGAGTCGAGTCGAGGTCGTTCGCACCGCTGCAACGACGAGCACAAGCCGGCATAATATGCCGGCGCAGTCGCGACGTGCGGCACGAAGCGGAGCGGAGTGGAGTGGAGCAGCGTGGAGCGGAGCGGCGTGCCTCTCGCAGCCGCGTGACTGCGTCAGAATCGTACGGTTGCTTCACCCCTCCCCTCGTGCACGGCCCTGATCTCGGACAAGCAACGCGTAACGAGGTACCAACTGCACCGTAAAACCGAGTTTACTAAACTGGCGGCCGGGCCGCGCCGCGCCGAGCCGAGCCGAGTCGAGCCGAGCCAATCCCGCGCTCGCCGATCGGATATATAATATCAATGTGGATAAAAGTCCAAACGACGATCAAGACCGTCTAGTTCTGATCTTTGAAGGATTTCTTTGAAGGATTGATGATACTCCTTGGCCTTTTATTGTCATCGCATGGCGATATTATTAAATTGTTGATTAAATTGTAATGCAGTTAATTAGTTATTTATATATACGTAATATGTGCGGCGTATGTATATTTAGATTATGATAGGGTTAAAATCTATAAATAATTTCGCTAATTTAATTATCATAGCTGCGCGACTTGAACTTTGCTCTGGTCGCGAAGTTCAGAAGTTACATAAAGTATAACTTGAATATAAAATAATATCTAGAATAGGTATAACATACAAATTTTGAAATCGGTCGATTACTTTCACATCGTGTAGGCGGACCGCACTCTGTTAGATTGTTTGATTTCGTAAAACGACTGTTGCACTCGTAGGATGTGCATACCATGAAAGAGAGATTGCAGAGAGGAAGGGGGGATACGTGTGCGGAATAAATTGGCGGATTTGAATATGTACGCGATACTGTGTAGCGATATCATACATTTTTGAAAATATGCCATTTCTACGTAAAAAAAAATTGCATATTTTTATAGTTCAAAAATTTATCGTCTATCATACGTTCGCCGTTAAAGCGATAACATTGCACTAGAGTTTACCTGATATTAACGCAGAATTTTGTAACGCAGAACAGTTTTACGAAATCCTAAAGCTTTAGGAAAATCCCGAATTTTGTTTAAAAATGAAGTTTTTCAATAATGTGCGAGCTCATCGTACACGAGCCAGTCACATTTTTTCTGCTCAGTTTTGAAACTATAAGATTGATATGTTATTTATATCCATGTTTCATCAATATTCATAGTGTTTCAAAACAGGATTTATATCACTTTTTTTTTCCTTAAACTAAACGGTCATATAATGCCGTATGATATTACACCACGTCGTTACTCGTTTTGCCGTAACAGCACAGCAATAATATCTCCACAACAGCAGCTCGATGCCATCACAGAGTGTAAACATTTAACGCGTAACGGATATAGCGTTCCGAAGCATAATCGTGTCCGATTACCGCCAATCGGTTTTTCAATTATATCCCGCAGGTGTAATTGAGTTACAGCAGCGGTATATGCGAAACCGTTTATTATCCGCTTGTTTGCCGATTATCGACGATCTTTAGGGTGCTTAGGCGCCTCTCTCTCGTCGCCGATCGATGATTCGCGCTCATGTCTGTTCAGGACCTATCTCTCGAGTGCTTGGGAACCTAGGTCAAATATCACCCAATAGCTGCTATATTTCGATGGAGGAAAATTAACGCTATAACGTGACACTGTAATGAAAGTTATCCGAAAACAAGATATCCGTAATCTCATCGAATTTGTATTTCTAACGTCATTAAAAAGTTTCACAAAAAAAACACGAGTTCGGAACACTGCTTTGCCAAGGCTAAGCAAAACTACCCAACGGTAACTGCACTGTACTAAAAGAAAGGAAACATTAGTCCCGAACGATCGATGTTTCTTTTTGGAAAAACCCCGCGACTTCGACGCGACAACTGGAATCGCAATGCAGTTCGCGTGACAAGAAAATCACATATAAGATAGGTGATCGTGGATGACGTCAAGTAGCAGTTACTTTTCAAAGCGCTTTACAATTTGCAGCCACAATGCGTCAACGAGAATCGTGACGCAAGGTCCGCCGCGATAACGCAATTCGTGCAGAAAAAAAAAAGGTCGAAAGTTTTTCCTCGGCGATTAAAAGTGGTTTAATCGATTTTCAGTGCCGACGAGGAGTCGTCGTGTCGCATTACGATGCAAAAAAGCGACGTTACGGAACGCAAAAGAAAGACAATGAAAAAAAAAGGCAGAAGAAAGAATTATTGCGTTAGTCAGAGCTGCTGACGTTTGTCAGCGCTAATCGGGTTAAAATATATTTTTAAATGTCGCACCGAGCGTCTGAGAACATCACCGCGAGGTACGAAGTTCATTTCACATTGACGCAAAAAAAAATTTTTTTCCATAGATTTCGTGAAATAGAATTCAAGCTTAAAAATTATTTCAGAATTGAATTTTATTTGTTATTTTGACTTAAAACTCGAATCTCTTTAAAATTAATCTCGTCAAAGAGAAAATTAGAAATTTCAGATTTTCCTTTGATAGTAAATTGAAATGATTACGAGTATCACAATTGCTTTCTGAGCGATAATGCGACCTTCCTTTGTAAAAAAATTACGCAGATAAGATTTATCTTAAATATTCTCGGATGAATGCAATCTTACACGAGCGAGAAAATACGAAGGAACGAAAGAAACTTGCCAGAAGTCTCGAGAAAAAAAGATGATCCTTATTTTTTTTTCCTAACATGCAATACTATTGCGTCTGATTCGGAGTTATTCGCGGATCAATATTAGACGACACTCCAGAATGACGAGCTCGTCGTTTACGAAGAAGGCAAACACAGAGTGTACGAGCACAGTGTAACGACGAGTAATATTATTGCGACTTCAATTTACGCGTCGCTCGCGAGACAAAAAGTAGGCAAGCCTGCCGTCATTTTTCCCGGAAGCAAAAATCCCCGTCGCAAAAATAATCGTCGCGCTAACTCGTCGCGCGCAGTTTTATTGCGTGGCGGATTTCGTAGAAAAGCCACTCCATTATAATCTTGATTCGCGACGCCGCGAGTGAGTCACCGGCGCGAAATTATACTCCGTTTCGAAAAAGTGCGCCCGGCGATTTTCGCATTTTCGACTTTAGCGACGCGCGCTCTCGTAACATACGGGATAAATTAGGCGGTCTAGTCCGCCGACCGAGAGGATCAATCACGCTGACGAGGCCTGGTTAACTAACGCTGATTAGAGCGAGCCGAGGCACGACGGAACGCAAGAATAAGATATAAGGGGCGAGGAATAAATATACGGTGTCCCACTTGCGTGGCGTTAAAGTTTGACGACGTCGACGGATTGGGATTTGACCTTTTGACGCGTAAATTTCGAGAGGACACCGCAGCCGGCGGCTTTTTAAACTCAATGTTAAATATCATCATAATTAAACATCGGATACCCGGCGAAAAATCTGATTGAATATCTACAATAGTGTAAATTTCACTTGAATTAAAAATTTTAAATAAAAATTGTCGCAACGTTATATTTTATCCGGCCAATATTGACACTGGTTGTCCATTTTATATTTATTCACGTTAACCGCGAATGTACCAGTCGAGAGTGCGAAACCGCTTTATCTAACGCTTACGCCACTACTCTTTTTTAACTTTTTTATTTTATTTGACGTTTGGGACCCCTTAAGAGAGTGCCGTAAGTCTCTCTTTGTATCGCGACGAGTCTAGCCGCGATATAAATAGGCGAGGAAAATTCAGTCGGCGACGATTAGCACTCCTCGTAACGTCAGTAACGTACGGCGCAATCGATCCCCAAAGGCCTGTTGCTTCGCCCTCACAGTTAACCAATTCGAACGGCTGTCCCTTTCAAGATCGGAGCTCCGATACGGAGAACGAGGGGGAGAAGTATCGAGTCGAACGCCCGCGCTAATCGATGCCGGGTACTATTGGCTGGTAAATAATACGTCTCCCGAGTCGTTCATCCCGCCTCTCGAGTGCGCACTCGTCTCGATTGCATTTCCCGTGCTGCAGATCGTACGTAATGAGCCGGCCGGCCAGCCGGCCGGCCGCTCCGCACAAACGGGGTCTTTAAATTGTAAGAATAGGCAGACGCAGGAGCGTAAAGAGCGCGCGCCTCATCAAGATCTTATCGTTAACCCTTTCGAAAGTTCAAACACCAGCCGAGTCGAGTCGGTGGACGCCACCGTCAACTCGGTGTCGCAAGGAAAGTATAGGGGGGTCACGATGTCGCTCCGCGCTATGAATAAAACCGTAATTATTAAGTCACCACATAGCTCGGGCTGTTCAAAATTCATACAAGCCTCCGGAGTAATTACGATAGTTATTACAAGTCGTAAGCCGATATTCCACGTGCTATCGCCGGAAGCGAAACGTCTCCCTTTGTCTCGGAGGCAAAGTAGTACATTTCCCCCCCCAAGATAAAGAAACGTAACCGCACTGAGAGAAAAATATAGTTACTTTTGGCCTCAACCACAATTTTCGAATATTTTGTAACACTAAATACGATTAACTTAACAAATGATTAACGTAACAAAATATGATTATTTGCATCATTATGTTAACCATAATTGTCGTTAGAAATATTCGAAAATTGTGGTTGAGGCCAAAAGTAACTATATTTTTCTCTCAATGCGGAGGGAGGGGGC